>JAIPRM010008663.1:0-15626 GCA_025469315.1 Stegophylla sp. TES_Ste_2020
GGTTTCCGAGTCTTTTTTGTAAATTTTTGGGTAGTTTTTTCCAAAAAAAAAAAAAAAAAAATTAAAGAATTGAGAAATTCAAAAAATGATCTCTCTAAAGTATCATCTAGAGGCAAATCCGGTTTCAAAAAGTTACTGATCGAAACTTTTGGACAAGTGTTTTCATACGAAAAGTTGGACACAGAAAAAAAAATAAAAACAAAAATTAACATCATTGTAAAAACACTAGCTTCTTCACTTCGTTCAGAATCTAAAAAAAATATCTTACTTTTTAAACAAAATATGAATAAACGAGAGTCAGTAGTAAAAAAAAAAAAAATGTTGTAAATTATTTACAATTTATGTGTAAATAAATACCCATAGTCCAGATACCCATAATACGCGTATGCGAAGTCTTTCAATAAACCAGGCAGGAAAATTGTATCGTTTTCAAATCGTTTCAAAACGCTTTTACAAAGTATTGATTATACATAAAGTTAATGTGCAACGTTTTTTCGACTTTTACAAATAGTTTTTACTATGATTTTTCGAAATTTTTCGTAATTAAGAATTTTAATTAATATTTTTGAACGATTTATATCCATAAATAATAATAATGGTAATTATTAAAAAAAAAAAAAAAATCGTGCAATACGCTTTAATGTAGGAAAACAATTTAATGTATACAAAAACCTCTAAAATATGCAAAAATATGTAAAATACAATTTTACACCTGCGTTCTCAGTACAATAAAACTTATTAATTATTATTAGTACGCCATATCGGCCATGTTTTACTTCATTTATAATATACATAAAAAATGCTATAAGTCCCTCTAACCCTGGTCATATCTAATGTCAATTTATTACTTCACGGGTGCGCGTTAAGACTTAAGAGTAGTAGAATTATCAAATTGTGTAAAACGAGTAATGATAACATAAAAACGTGGAAAAATTCTCTATTATTTTTAATGCCTAAAGAATTTAAATCTGTTTTAAAAATTAAACACAAAAATCTATGACAGCTTTTTTCACTATTTTCACAATTGACATTTTATCTCATTTTTCAAGAATACACTAAATATTTCGAACTATTTATTTACAAGCACTCTTATATTTTATGCTTCGTATTTTATACCGACATAATAACACTGGGAAAAAAGAAAGCCGGACATACTTCACACCGCGGGTATTATTCGCTCCTCGGGTCGGATACTCTTGGCGGGTTTGTAAAAATTTAAAGAAATAATAAATCATTTCTTCAGTAAGACGATTCTGAACGAATGATGATAAAAATATAAAAATCAATAATGGTCGTCATTTTTATCACACTTACCAAGAGTATCTGACCCGAAGAGCGAAGAATATCCGTGATGCGAAGTGTGTTCGGTTGTTCTTATCTTTACTTTACTTTGCTTTGCTTTACATTGCTTTAATTTACTCTTTTTTGGCCGCAAAAATGGAAAAATTTGAAATTTTTTTGGAATATTCAACTTTGTATAAACACTGTGTTTTCCTTATTATTTTTTTTTTTTTCATTGATTTCCTGTGGTGATACATTTTTTTTTTCAAGTGGCACCCTCCCCCTATTTGACTACGTAAACTTTTTCAGGTCATTTCTTTGTGAATTTTTGATATGTTGAAACTAAAATTCGATAAAGTATTTTTTGAGTTACTCTTATTTAAGTGACATTTTATGCGTTGATTAAATTTAAATTACAATATTTACACATTAGGTTAACAAATAAAAATACAAATCTTCAATACAATTAAATAAATATACAAAATTCAATATTAATATTAACAATAATAATTGTAATCACTATTGTGTATTAATAATGTGCGTATTGCTACGATATGAACGATAAAATATATTGTCCTTAACAACTAATGAGTATTTTAATGGTGGCACGTGCAGTATGCGTAAAATATTTGCATAAATCTACAGTTAATTATAAGTAGATTTAAGTTGTGATAGTTGCCAATCTTATCACAAAAGTACGAAAAAAAAAATGGACTGGAAATAACTAGCAGAAAAGATTTGAGGTCAAACTTTACCTAACCTAACCTAATAATAGTACTATTAGTACTATTGTACTATTAATGGTTTATCCCTCTCATTAAATTAATTGATTTTTGTACATTTATTTTCCTCAAAAACGTGGCTTAACTTAATTCGCGTTTTTTATCGTTTTATTAATTAATTAAAATAAATAAATAGATAATTGAATTAACAAAAATGTATGAACAAAAACAAACTTGGCAGGTTTTTTTTATTTTAAAAATTTTCCTTCCACAAATGACTACTACAAGTGATTGTTTCAGCTTTTATAAATAATAAGTAAATGAATGCAATGTTAGAGTATCTACGAAAAACATACAAAAACCAAAAATGGTCTGCTGGACAAAAAGGTTTTGGGAATCTCTGATTAATTCAAAAAGAAAAAGAAAACAGTATTTATTTCTAAATATAATTTTTTGAAATCGAGGTCAGAATTTCAATTGTTGAGTTGTACTATACTTATGGTGACCAGATGTACTTATTTTTGTAGAACAGTACTCTTTTTAGTTGCATTGTACTAGTGTCCTCTACAACATTGTTGAGTACATAAATTTGTACTTTTTTTTCTTTCTTGATAACACTGTGGATTAATACATATTTACAATTAAATCGTTCATAATTTATTTGGTTATTTTCTGATATTTTATAATTTGATCTAATGCATATTTTGTACAATCTGATATTTTACTTCTTTGGCATAAACCTAGCAGTTACAATATTGGTTAGGTTTTTACAGTTATTAATATAAGAATAATTAGTTGGATTATATCAGTTAGGTAAGTTTGTAAGTGAGATGCGATTATAATAGATAGAAGAGGTTTTAATTAAGATATTATTTAAAAATCAAATGAAATATTTAAACTTTCCTCAAATCAGAACAATACATTATAATATGTTATAAATAGCATTGTATTAAGGATCAAAATTAACATAAAAAATCACACCCTTGACAAATTGACCATGTAAAAAAATGCAATTAAAAATATTTTTTTAAATTTGGGAATTGTGGTAAATAAATAATATTTACTACACAATGAAAAAACTTTTGTTGTCGGAGACAACTAATGGACATCGTATTATAGATAATATATATGTCAACACATTGGACGATTCCCTCAAGAAAAGGTTTGACAAAAAAAAAAATGCATTTTAATGCGTACTTAATTTTGTATTTCTATATCTGGTCAACATAACTATACTGCTCTCCTAAGCCTAATGACAGTATACGCCGATTTCATAGTTTTGAGAAAAATGGATTTTTCTTAATTGTTATATGGTTTTTATGTTGTTGATAAATTAAGCTTATAAATAAATAAAATTTGCCTAGTATTTAATGTAGAATCTAAAAAAATATATTTTATAGCTCTAAAATGTCAGGAAATGACTTAAGTGAACACTATTCAAATAGATATCATTTTACTAAGCTAAAAAAGTCTAAAGTCTTTCTATAGCGAAAAATACGTTTGTGAACGAATACTAAGCAAAAAAATCGTGTAAAGTGCAATCACTTACTGTCTTTTTGTCAAGCACACAGTGGATACTGCCTTTTGGCTTAGTAAACTCAATACTTTTTGAAAAATCGTATAAACGTTTTCTTGTTTATCATGGAATTAATGGCATATACGATGATTTGGCTAAGCACAAAAAAAATTCCTTAATATTTGGAACATTTCACAATCAAAAAAACTCATTTTTCAATTTTTGGCGCATACTGTCATTGGGCTTAGGAGGACAGTATACCCCTCTCTATATCGTTGCCGTTTTCATAATTAGATCCTTTTTTTTTTTGGAGGGGAGGTGGAAAATCAAAACCATTAAAATTCTTTAATTAATCCAACGTAGTCCGTTCTCGACTACGGCGATGTCACAACCGTCTTCGTCGCAGCCGATGTATATGATTGAATTTTTCAAATCACCGTCGTCGGCGAGTACAATAGGGTGAACATATTTAAAAAAAATAAAATAATAACTCAGAAAAAGCAAAAATAAACATTTCAATGACAAAAAAAAGTGTTCACATTTTCAAAATTTCTTTTCGTAAAATATTAATCATATCTATCTATATTTAAATTTTTATAAAGTTTGGAATGAAAGAGAGATAGCTTCCAAGTCTATTTTGTAAAATTTTCGGAAGTTCTTCTCAAATTGCGAGAAACTATCGGGAATTTCGAAAATTTACCTATATAAAAATTACGAGATTCTACAATGAAAATTAAAAAAGCGGATGCTGGAGCAACGTTACGCTGGCATCCAAAATAAAAAATTGATTTTCCATGGTTTGTGTAGAAATTTCGAAAATGTGATTTCAAATTTGTACAAATTATATAACAAATTTTTGCGTAGGTTAATTAAGTATGTTTCTTGATGCCAGCGTTACTTAGCTTTTTAAAAGTACTATCCAGAGGTGAATTTTCGATTCAAAAAGTTGCTGGTCAAAACTTTTGGACAAGTATTTTTATACAGATCCGTGTACAAAATAATAATATGATTATAAAAACACAAGCTTCTTCGTGACACTCAGAATAAAAAAAAAAAAAAAATGCGCTTACAAATTATTACTCGTTTTATGATAATGGATATTTGATCAGGAAACGTGTTATATTAACGGTCCAGGTTTATCAATACCAAACATTCATAGATGAATGTAAAATCTTTAATTCTCATTTTTTTTTTTTCTCAACGCTAAGTTCAGAAAATCTTACAATACGGGTTTTCTCCTCGTACGGAATCGCCCCTCTCTCCTCTGCAGTATATTATTATATAATGTTTCGAAAATAACCTTTTTATAAAAATATAGACGTTTCCGTAGCACTGACATTTTAACCGACAAAATATTAATTGGCTGTTATATAATAATAATAATACTGTTTGTGCGTTAATTTACGCCCGACGGCGAAATGATACGTTTTTGAGACGTATTTTTCGAAGCTACGAGACGAAGCAATTATCGAGAATGGTTGATTTTTGATATCGGTGACATTACATAACAACTTTTGAAAAAACGTTCACAGTTTCTTTAATAATACCAATCAATTTTAACGACTTTTATTACGACCGTAGTTGCGGACAAAACCTTATAATAATAAGATTATATGACTAGGAGATACGACTTAATACAATATGCCATTAATATTATCAATTGCAATTATTGTATTGTCACTGTTAATACCAGTGCTTGATTTGGGAGAGGACGCGGGGGGATGGAGTACCCCTTCTATTTTTTAAATATAGCGTACCCCTACTCATTTCTCAAAATCACCACCCAAGTGTATTGTATATATTCCAACTTTCAGGGACGCTATATATTTTTAACACTTATTATGTCCCTCTTTTAATTTTTTTTCCAATTCAAGCTCTGATTTATACTCTTAAAACTAAATTTCACTGTTAAAACTGAATACCAATGGCCACCAGAACCGGAAACGAAGAGAACCGTTTTACCTTGAATATTAAGGAACCCGAACCTTTATTTAAAAGAAATTAAAAGCCGTAACCTTAACCTTGTAACTTTAATAATTATAACTAGTAATAACTTTTCTTTTTTTTTGTCAGTTCAAAAATTTTCGTAAAGTTTTTGAATGTAGTTAATTTCTTGTGTTGTAATGTAGAAATATATACATATATACATTTCGATTATGGTCACGGAAAATATTATCGCAATGTATCGTTTTCTCTTATACAGATTATCTTATACGAATAATACTCTAATCGGTTGATTGCCTTTAGTTATTGTACAAATAGAAGTCAGACTCCACAGGTATTCTTCGCTCTTTGGTTGATTAGGCTATTGTATGTTTTGCTATATTCAGCAGGTTTTCCTCGTTTTTGGAAAAAATATTGAGAATTTTGAAAAATCACCCATTTATAATACAAAATATATCTTGAGTGTAACTTCTGACCCAAAAATTTACTGTATGAATTTTTTTTTAACATACTTTTGACAAAAAAAAAGTGTCTTTATATTTTTATCTATAAATGTTCAAATTTTTATAGAGTTTGAAATTAAGGAATAATAATAATAATAATTAATGACGTTTTTGTAAAATGTTGGGTAATTTTGTCCTCTCTAAAGTACCTCAAGTATCACCCAGAGCAAAATTCTAATTCAAATAGTTGTTGGCCGAAACTTTCGGACAAGTATTTTAATAGGAAATCGTATACAAGAAAAAAATAAATAAACATTATTGTCAAAACACAAGGCTTCTTCGTTCCACTCACAAGTAGGCGGTAGTCAATATCAACTTTTTTTTCTAAAAGCGTATATTAAACGAAAATTACCGGTATTTTTTAGAAACAGTATTAACCGGTTCTAGAAACTTTATTTTTTTTTAGGTAACAGGAAGTCTTAAAAAATGATTTAGTTACTAAAACGGAAAAATTCAATAAGCTCCAGTCACTGGACTAATGCTTCTAGATACTGAAAATTAAAATACTGATTAAATTCTGAAAGAACTTGGGGGAAAAATGAAAATGTCCCCCCTCCCCTTTAAACTCAGAAAATATTGTGGAATGATTGGAGAATATCAAAATTTTGAAAAGTTCCGGGGAAAAACAGATATTTTTTGAAAATCAAAAATAACCGAATTTTTGGACAGTAATTACTTATTTACGAACAAAATAATTTCAAAAATCAAAGTCATAAAAAAAAAAAAAACAATAAAAATAAAACTTTTATTTGAATTATTACGGTTCTTAGTAATACAGTTTGTTCTGATCAGAATTAAAAAAAAATATTTCGGGTACCGTTTAATGTTTGTAATACGTTTTTGCAATACAATTCTTGTAAGCATATAAATAGGAAATGTTTTTTTTTTTTTTTTTTACATAGTTTAACGTTATGACGTGGCTTCTCTTGAACTATTTTATTATTTATACGAACACAAAGTGCGATTCATTAATATAGCATAAAAGCCATTATCGCATTTCAAACAACTATTTTTGTAATAAAACTCGACATTTTTCATAGAAATTATTAAATAACATTTTACCATTTTATTTTTCTGTGAATCCCAAGCTGCGTGTCTTTGACAGTTTTAATGACATTTTTCAAATGATTCGATATACACTAAATTTTAAATTATAATTTCGAAAGTATTAAACTCCCGAGATTCGAACTATATGACGACTATTAAACTTTTATAATTTTCTTTGAGTTTTCTGAAAAACGTGTTTTTTTGGCAGAGGACTTCGTTCGTGCGGTACTCAACGAGATCGTTTTTTTTTTTTTTTTTTTCTAATTCTTAATAAGTTTTCCAAAAACCATCGAAAACTTTATTTTTGTTATTAATTTGAATGGATTACCTAAAATTTTCACTGGTTTTGCGTTGAAGCGTTTGGGTGACAAAATTAACTATTAATTTGAATGAACCAAAAGGAAAATTATATTTCGTCTTACGAAACTAAACGAAACAACTTTAACGAACAAATATAAACACAAATAAACCTAGCACTTAAAAATTGTATTGATGAAACTTTGTTTTTTTTTTTTTACCATATACACATCAGTTAGAATTAAATTCTCGATTTTTTAAAAATTGGTAGATAATATAATAAAAAAATATATTGTAGTTTTATATGCGCTTTATGTTTTCTCATTATTGTTTCAAATTCACAATAAAAAATATATTTTATTTTAAATTCATGTGATATTTGGAACAAATTATATTACGTGATTTCGGAAAATTCGCAAAAATCAAAAAATATACTTCACAAATTTAAATATTTTACCCAACTAATTCAAAATAAAACTGATGTAATGTATGAGCAATGTATAAGTAAAATATAATATGTAAATACACATGTTTTTATTTAAAGTACAATTAAAATTTAAAATCAAAAATTAAAATTCATTTTTGTAATCCTTTAAAATGATTTTTTGAGTTTCGTTTTGCCATTGGTCGAATCTGACTGTGATGCAAATAATAAAATTGACAGGACACACAAAAAAAAAAAAGGTAAATGCAACAATACCGATTTCGAAACGTAATAAGAAAATCTCAGTTTTTAAAGTACTAAATTTCAAACGTAACTTTTTCGACAGAATTTTCGTTTTTCACGTTTCAACCTAGAACTATATCAAAATTTATACAAAATTATTAATTAAAAAATAAAATAGCTAATAAAATTATTAAAATAGACAATTTTTGTTGTATCAGTAGGTATTTATCAAAAATGCTTGAATTGGGGGATGTTTGAATATAAATGTGACATATTTTGGTTGAAATGATTTTCATCATAAAAGTTTCTTAATAACGGTTTACGACAATATTAATATTATTTCAGTTTTATGAATTTTGTTATACTCAAAAAAATTTAAGCATTGTTAATTATAATAATAATAAAATAAATAAATAAACCATTTTAAAGATGTTTCTCAAGTCGACAGGACCGAATGAAGAATTAAAGGACAATTTCTGTAAAAACAGAACCAAATGGTCACCATAAAATAGTAGACTTACCAATATTATAAAATTTTCCAGTATCAAGTCTTTCTAATATTTCCATTTTATTTTCCGATGTTTAATATGCGTTATATGATTTATTTCAAAATCGGTTTTAATTAAAATGTGCGCTCGATCGAGTTTACGAATAAATTAAACTATGATATATTACACGATTACGTTTAAACGAACCGTAGTTGATAATAAATTAGTCTCATACTTCATAGTACGAACGATGAAACCAAAAAAAAAAGTAACCCAATTATTACAAATTTATACAATAATTTTATACTGTGGATAATTATTGATCGTTTTTATTTTTTGTTTTTTAATTTAACACGTCCACCTTGGGAGAGGGTCCTATTCGGGGAGCGATGAATACCCACGGTGCGCAGTGTTTCTTGGTATTTTTAGATTCTGAACGAAGTGAAAATGTTAGTGTTTTTACAATGATGTTTATTTATTTATTTTCTCTGTGTACAACTTTTCGGATGGAAATACTTGACCAAAAGTTTCGATCAATAAATTTGTGAAACCGGATTTGCCTTTAGATTGTACTTAAGAGAGGTATTTTTTGAATTTCTTAATTCTCCAATTTTTTTTTTTTTTTTTTTTTTTTTCTGGAAAAAAATACCCAAAATTTGACAAAAACGACTCGGAAACAATCATTTTTTGATTCGAACTATATGAAAATTTAAAGATAAATAGAAAATAATATATGAAAGGTTTTGGCGCAAGAAAATTTTGACATTTTTCTAACATTTTTTTTCTCATTTATTTATTATATTATTAACTTCCTTCGTTCAGAATCGTTTTATTGAATAAATGATTTATCGTTTCTTTAAAATTCAATACACCTGTCAAGAGAATTCCACCCGTCGTGCAAAAAACACCCATCGTGCGAAGTATGTCCGGCTTTTTTTTTAATTTAACACGTCCACCTTGGGAAAGGATCCTATTTGAGGCGCGAAGAATACCCACGGTGTGCAGTATTCCTTGGTATTTTTTATTTTTTTTTTCATCCAACATAAATCTCCCGTTAAGTCTCGTAATAAAACTATAGTGATGCAAGTGTCAGTAAACTTCAATAAATCATCAAATAACGTTAAGCGTTATTATTTATTATGTTATATCATATTTTGTACACTCGGCACTTTCGGTACTGTACTTTATACACAACACAATGCCTAATCCATAAATATATCCAAGTCGTTAGAAAAACTCGGTCGTTTTTCACCTTGGACCATTATAACCTAACATACATTATTTATTTACCAGTTTTTTTTCTTTTTTCAATAACAACACTAATAATAATAATATAAATAATTTTATTTAGTTATTTTAGATTCTGAATGAAGTGAAGAAGCTAGTGTTTTTACAATGATGTTTATTTTTATTTTTTATATTTTTTATTTTTTGATTTATTTTTTTTTCTGTGTACAACTTTTCGTATAGAAATACTTGTCCAAAAGTTTCGATCAATTAATTTTTGAAACTCGATTCGCCTCTAGATTGTACTTTAAAGAGGTCATTTTTTGAATTTCTCAATTCTTCAATGTTTTTTTTGGAAAAAAACTACCCAAAATTTGACAAAAGCTACTCGGAAACCATCATTTTTTGATCCAAATTTTATGAAAATTTAAATATAGATAGAAAATCCTATAAAAAAGATTTTGGCGCAAGAAAATTTTGAAAATGTGAAAAAAAATTTTGGACATTTTTCGAATATTTTTTTTTTTTCTTATATTATTAACTTCCTTCGTTCAGAATCGTTTTACTGAAGAAATGATTTATCGTTTCTTTAAAATTTAATGCGCCCGTCAAGAGAATACCACCCGTCGTGCGAAGTACACCCATCGTGCGGAGTATGTCCGGCTTTTTTAATTTAATTTATACTAATGCATTTTTTAGATAAATTGCATCACATAATTTATATTCAATATTTTTATCTAATTTTCTTATGAGTTTTCCTGTCCATTTCTGGTACAGCGAACAAGACGTTTTGTTTGATGTTTTCCTAATCATATTTTAACAATAACTGTTAATTTGTTTCGCGATTAGAATTTTGAATTTAAATATAGGAATGACTATAATTTAATTAATGTGAAAATTATGACAGCAGTTTTAGCAGAATTAATTTTGTTTAAACAGCTGTTGGATGGTTTTGTAAAAGCTAGTATGTAGTCTAAATTATACTAAACTAAGTCCAATTATTTATTAAAACTTGATCACGATAGAAAAATAATCATAAACTGTTCTTTTCGACCTTTTAAATATCTAACCAAGTACGGTCTGGTCTGGTTAAACCAAATTATATTTAATTATGTGAACATAGACCGTGAGTTGTTTTAGAAATTTTACCAGGTAGAATAAGGAATTTTGAAAAAAAAAAATCACTTTTTATCAGACGTCACCAATCAAAACGTTTACGGAGACATGTTTAAACGATTTATACACAATTTAAGTGTTTTGTCCAGTGAAATGTATTAAAATAGATATTACCTATAATTTTCAACTCCCATCTTCCTTGATCACCTTTCGGGATTCCGGGATGCAAGTCGTGAAACTGGCATTCCGGGATTTCGTTTTCGGTATTGAAATTTAATATTGACGTAGTTAATTATATGAACTGAAAAAGTAAAGTGATTTCATTACAATTTTATTTGAGTAACGTGTAAAGGAATTTCGTTACATGCGTGTAAAAGTAACGAGTAAAGTGAATTACCCAACACCGATTATTATTTAAATTAATACGGTTTAACGAACACATCTAGTACAATAACTTTCTAATTAATTACTAATAATCAGAGCAAATAATTCAATTCACTCAAAAATCATGAAAGTATGGATTTAAAAATATACACATTTGCATCATAAAATTAAAAATCCTGACATACTACGCACCGTGGTTATTATTCGCTCTTCGGGTGGGACCTGGTGGGTGTGCTTAACTCTAAAGAAACGATAAATTATTAGATTATGAACGAAGTGAAGAAGCTAGTGTTTTTACAATGATGTTTATTTTATTTTTTTTCTGTAAACACTTTTTCTTATTGATATAAAAAGTCCAAAAGTTTCGATCAGCACCTTTTTGAAACCAAATTTGCCTCTATTTGGTGCTTTAAACAAGTCATTTTTTTGTATTCCTCAAATCGTCAAAAAGTACCAAAAATTTGACAAAAAAAGACTTGGAAACAATCGTTTTTTCATCCAAACTTTATGAAAATTTAAACATATATAAACAATAATATTAGAAACATTTTGGTGCAAGACAATTTTGAAAATATGAAAAAATCATTTTGGACATTTTTCTAGCACTATTTTTTCTTTATTCGTTAGATAAAAAAAAAGTAAAGTATAGTATAGAAAAGAAAGCCGGACATACTTCGCACTAAGGATATTCTTCGCTCTTCGGGTCAGATACTCTTGGTGAGTGTGTTGAAAATGACGACTATCATTGTTCTTTATATTATTAACTTTTATCGTTCAGAGTCATCTTATTGAAAAAATTATTTATCGTTTCTTTGAAGTTATACACACCCCAAAGATATCTGACTCGAAGAGCGAAAAATATCCGTGGTGCGAAGTATGCCCGGCTTTCTTTTTTTTCATTAAAATGATTCAGAGTGGAGCTTCAGTTTATATATTAAGACAATTAAACTTACATTACAATTTTTAATTACTTTTTTTTAAATTCAGAGTAAAGCGAAAAGGCTGGTGTTTTTTTTCAAAACAGGATTTACGTATAGAAGATACTTTGAAAGGGTAATTTTTCGAATTTTTCAATTGTTTTCTCAAAATTTGTGAAAAACTACATAAAATTTGATCATAAAATACTTCGAAACTATTTCTTTTTTAATACAAACTTAATGAAAAATTTAAAATAGATAGGCAATATTACAAGAAATATTTTGTTGCAAAAAATGTTTATTTTTAGTAAAATAAATTCTCTTTTTTCTTTCCTTTATTGATTAGGTAAAAAAAAAAAAGAGTACAGTATATTAAAGTAAAGCAAAGCAGAGTATTGACAAGAAAGCTGGACATACTTCACGCCATAGATATTCTCCGCGCCTCGTGGCAGATACTCTCGGTGGGTGTATCGAAAATCACAACTGTTATTGTTCTTTATATTAATAACATTCTTCACATACTCCGCTCATAATCTCATAACTGAAGAAATGACTTATCGTTTCTTTAAAATTCTACAACAAACTACCTAAGTATATAGTACACAACATACCAAAGTATGTTCATTTTTTTTTAATTTTAAAACTGTATTTTATAGTAGGTACATGTTTTATATTTTTCGACACATTTTTTCAGTGCAAATTTAATAAATTTAAGTGATATTAACGCTCAAGCCGTGATATTAAAAAATAATATCGCCGATAAAAACGAATTAATACAAAATTATTATTTTGTATTATTATTATTATTATAATTGTTATCATGTTGTCGGCTGTTGATTACGTGTACGACGTAGTTTTAAACCAGGGGTTCTTAACCAGTGGCCCAAAGGACCTCCAAGGTGTCCGTAGATGGTTACTCGGGGGTCCATGAAGTGGCTGTGAAGTGTTTTGTTTTTGATAACTCAAAAATAAATTTGAAATTAATTCAAATTATGTAGTGAATGAAGAATAAAATTAGAAACTATTAAATTTATACTATACATTTTTACTATAGACTTTATTGAATGAATTTTATAATACATTATACATATATTGTATAATATTTATTATTTTCGTAAACACGAGCAGTTTTTCATATTTTGGTAATATCAAATATGTCTGATAATTTATTAAGAAAATAGTAATAACTTCTCATGAATTCCGCTTGAAAGACGACAACGGGACATACCAGTCATAATATTATATTTATGTATATTTTTTTGTCTGGTTATAAGTAAGAATTCCTATTTTCGTCAGAAAAGTACGGAGACAATAGAAATGTTGGAAATGATAACTTATTTTTTTTTCCAAACATAAAATTAATTATTGTATTACTATGTATGTAACTATGTCTGGTGTAGATGAGTCTTAGTATTATTATTAAAAAGTAATTCAAAATGTATTGTTTACCTTTTTTTTTTTTTTTTTTTGGGGGGGGGACCTTTTACTTGAAAGGGGTTCTTCGACCAGTTTTAATCGATTGTCTCGAATGTCCGCAGGGTGACCGGTGGCGAACTGTTCGACCGCATCGTGCAGAAGGGTTCGTACACGGAGAAGGACGCGGCGCATTTGATCCGCCAGGTGTTGGAAGCCGTGGATTACATGCACGAACAAGGGGTGGTGCACAGAGATCTCAAGGTGAGTTTGAAAACGCGTTTTGATTTATGATCGAGCGGACGAAAGTTCGCGGACGTAATACTATTCCCCTCGGTGATTTATGGGAGTTCTAACAATGATCGTCATAACTACCCTACTAGGACTGAGATTTCGATACACACGAGTTGTTTCCCAACGCTTACTGTGTGACAATAGTTTTGTCACAAATTCACTGCTTGCGCTTTTGAACGAAATGATTCCGAAATGATTGTAAAACGATAATTTTTCATGAGAATTCGCGATTTTTAATGCATTTTTTTTTTTTTTTTTTTACCTAACTCTTGTAGCGAAAATTCAAATCTCGTTTGAAGACGTTTACCATATAATTTTTGATTTTTATATAAATATAATTGTTTTCCTCAAATTTTTTCTTGGAATGAAAAATCCGAGTGGTCCAAAATTCAAAATTGTCGATCAAAAACGGATTTTTCAATTTGGCTTTACGGATTTTATATATTTTCATTATTTATCAAGGAAGGAGTATACTGTTTTATAATATATTAATTTTTTACTAGATCAAAATGGAATAAGTTATTCTCTTCAATAATTATTATAACCGGCGAAGTATGTAAATTTAATTAATTGACCTGATATGACTTGAATTTTTTTTTGAAAAAAAATATAAGTAAAAAAGTTTGAAAATAATTTTATATATTTTAAAGAATTAAAATTAAATTCTTTTTTTTTAACAATGGAAAATCAGATTTTGAAATCACCATGTCAATTTGTTTTTCGATCCTGTGGAATCGCTTTAGACACAGACTGGAGGAACTTTCAGGAATTCGTGAAACTTATTTTATGTTAATATGCTACAAGGTGTTTTACATCTATATTAACTCAATTATTTACCTGCTACAACAAACTGCAATTATTAAATGAGTGGTATGTCTCCACGTTGCACTGCAAGCCGAGTATTATTTTTGATTCACGGAGCGAAGCGGAGGAGTAGACGAGCGTAGCGAAACGACCAAACACACCTGTTTAACTTACCTACGCTTGCCCCAGAATAATTAAATGAAAAATAACTTTACAAAATCTAATTTATTAGATAAATCCAAACAAATGTGTTGAAAATCGGATCGGTGGAGCTTACATTTTTTGTCCGGGGTGGAAAAAAGGTGCCGCTGGAATTTACATGGGAAAAACGTAAATAAAAAAAAAAGGTTCGATCAGAGGAATTCACATGAAATCATAATTTAATATTTTACATATGCACCGTGCATCCGTAATTTTTTTTTTCTGATAATCCGTCCTTTTTTTGCGTTCCGACCCGTACCCCAGTCCCAAACAGTAGCGTGGCTGAAGTCCCACCAAGTAGGGGGCGATTTCATGGGCGCCCATTAGGGGGGGAGCAAGGGAGGGACATGTCCCTTGGAAAATAAGAGAGCTTCGAGAAAAAATGAGTTCTTTCAAAAAAGTTGTACAGGGTAAAAATATATAGGTAGGTACCAATATATTTTTTTATTTTTCTGAAAAAGGTTTTTTTGCTGAATGTATAAAATATACCTGCACAATCAATAATCAATATTGATTTCCATGTTTACAACCATAAACATTTATGTCTATGTTTATAATCTACACTCTACTGATATATGACGTGTATTTAATCCATACCTAATTTTACGATTATAAAGATAGTAATAAACACGGTTTAAACCATGGTAATAAAAGATAAATATATATCACATTCCATGAACCAATACTCTATGCCATGGACCACGATAAATATGCCATAGACATTATTAATAGAAAATTATTTTATGGTGGTATAGGGTCTATGGAAAGTTTCATCGATATACGAACCTTGAGTCTATGGTAGTTT
>JAIPRM010008664.1:0-15622 GCA_025469315.1 Stegophylla sp. TES_Ste_2020
GGCACTAAAATTTAAAATTTATATACCTTTGTTAAAGTGGCACGAAGCTAAGTAAAAAAAAAAAAAAAGCGGAGTGGTCCTACCGTATATAGTTGGTCCTTTTCCGTTAATTCATTACCACTATTTTTTTTTTTTTGGTTTTTCCGATTTTTTTTTTTTTTTCTATATTAACCTATTGTTTTCAAAACCTTATCGAACGTTATATAAGCGTAAGTTAGTTAACCCGGTGTTTGGTCGACTCGCTACGCTCCGCAAATAAAAAAATACCTCGGCTTGCTATGCAACGTGAGGACATTTGGGCTTGATAATCGACTTGTTATGCAACGTGGGGATAATATTACTATTTTTATTTAATAAGAGTACATTTGAATATTATATATATATATATTATGCATGTACATATTTTATATACTTTTTAAGCAAATGTATATACATTTTACATTTTAGTGCCCAAACGTGGTATCTTTTTAGGGATATAGAGTGCCCAAACGTTGTGTGGATTTTGAATACTAAACAGGTAAAAATGCCCAAACGTGCTGCACCGGTCAAATGTTTCGATTAATTTTCTACCTGCTCTACGTAAGAACGAGGAATACGGTGAAATAAATACGCGGTACGTCATAACTCATAATAAATACAACGAGTTTAATAAATTCCAGTTCAGACATAGTTTTCGTCACCATGGGTCGTGTTTGAACGACTGCGCAAAGACGCGATGCATGTACACAGTACATTATTCGTACGTACGCTTAAGTTTGATTCAAACTATTCAATTAGAATTTCGGAAAAAAATTTACGTACACGATTAAAACAATTTTAATAAAATAAATCACACACTCATTAAGTAACGTTACAGTTTAAAATAAGTTTTCGAATGTCACTTTTTTTTTTTTTACACACAATATTTAAAAATATGTATTTAACGATTAAATATTGTAGCTTTTATAAGTTTTCTGTCGTCCTTGATTTTTAACATAACATTTTACAATAAAATGAAAAAAAAAAATGTTTCCTATTCTCGCCATTCTCCCCTCCCCTCATACATAAATGAAAAAAGAGTTTCTTTGTGATTTCGTTTCATTTGAGTATACTGTATGTGTGTCAACGTAGAAAGCGTCAATGTACACAATGTTAGAGGCATTGTATAGTCAAGAAGTTAGTTATAGTATACGTTGAACAACTAAAGGTGGTCCATTTTTCATGTTAGTTAAATAAAATTATAAATTTTAAATTCTCAACGAGTGCTAAGCATTCAAACCAAAATATGGGTTTAAATTTTTTTTCCTCACTACTCACCAATATACACGCAGCCTTATTAAATTTATATTAGGAAATTGTATTTTTATAAAAGTCTTAAAAAGATTATTTTTATGATTATAATATGATACTTTATTGAATAAAACAAAACGATTTTATTTATTTTTTTAAACAGGAATGAAAGTTGTAAATTATCAACACCAGAAAAATATTTTCAAATTGTTTGTTTCTAGATAACGAATCTATAAAAAAAAGTTGGATTATATTTTGCGATCAATGTATATCAAGTATGAACTGTTTGATTGTGTACTATCTAGGAATATAAATTATTCATATAATTAATATTGTAAGCAATCATGTATTATGATTTATGAACGATTGGAAAACATTTTGTTTTTAAAATATTTTACTTAACGTATAACATGTTATTATTAGTTCGTTTTGAATTAAATTTGTAACTTGGGGCAAATATAATAGTTTCATTTGAAAAAAATTGTCTGCCTAATAATTTAGCGTAGATTTTCGAAAAAAAAATAATCTTGTCCGTTTTACTATAAAACGCTCACTGAGCATTTATTTCAGTGACCAAGTATGAAATTTGTGTTTGTGTAGTTTGACATTCCAGCGCACAAGTATAATTGGAATCCAGGAATGTACTATTTACACGTCATCAACTCGAAACTGCCAATAGAAAGTAATCATCAATTCTTAATTGTTATTTCTGCTAGTTTTCTTGATATCTGCCAACGTTCACATCCGTTCTATATGTTCCCTGGTTTCAAGTCATGATATTTCGACGTATATGACCGGGATATCGAGGACTTTCTCTCACACGCAATCTCCCTACCTACCACCTCTCCTATCCCTCGCAAACCGTATTGTCTCTGTGCCGCCTTCTCCTATATCGCGACCGGATCCCGATGGCCCTGTGTGTAATCTAAACCGATTGGAAGACCCGAGCTTTTAGTATAATGTTCGGACGATGTGTTCTACTCCGGGGAAACTAGATAGCCTCCGGGGCATTTTTTCCGACCCATTAGTGCCATTGAAGGTCGTCGTTAAAGGGAAAAATAACCGGACGGTGCTCTAAACAATAGGGTATATTATAGCGTTGTAGTGGTCTTTCGATGCCAAACATGATGCGAGAACGGCACTGGAGGACAAAAGATTATGACATTAATAATGGGTCGCGGGGCGTGGGTGTTTGGCGAAGGGAAATGGACACTTTTTCGTCGGTAATGGACGTCGAGAGGACTCGGGGAGACACTTCAAAAGAAATTGCGCGCACGGCGGTTAATGTGAACCTTATTCTTCGAGTCTATAGAAAAGATATGTCGAGCTTTATTTGGATAGCGGAGAGGGCAAACAAAAGCGCCGAGTGTCTCGAGCACTTAATTTCGTCGTTACAATAATGTTTAAATTGGAACAGTCGATTGCCGACTTTTAAACTTCAAACACAATTACAAATCATTCATTAAAACATTAATCTTTTAGTGTTCACAACATTATTTAAAAGTTCACGAGAATTCGATATACATTGAAATACCAACTGTCGTTTTTTTTTTTTTTTTTTGAAGTAAAAACATGTAAATTTAATAAAAAAAAAACAATAATTGTTAGTACTAAATTTAGTGCAATCAATTTAAGAAAACATGTGTTTAACAATTTAATAACAGAATATTCCATGTTCATTTCATTATTCGTGAGAGTGATCAATTTTGCCGTGTTTTGAAGTTTAAAGTTCTTATGATTTAAAATTGACTAAACTTATTTTATCAAAAACACAAATATAAGTAAACCAATATATGAGTAAGCTTATATTAAATTTCCCACCCTAAAAACAATTTATTAAATATATGTAACGATAAAATAACGAAAGATAAGTCTGCTACTTTCGAGATTAAGTTATTTGAGTAATTCGAAATTGAACCGATTGTAAAATCTATGCATTATATCAACAAATAAAGAAAAATTAACTATACGTAGATAAATGTACGGGTAAAATCATTACTACCAAATTATGAATTGAAAACTTAATACCACATAAAAAGATTTAAAAAAATAAGATTTTTCAAATATTTCCACAATTCTATATATTTTACCCCAAAAAAGATCAAATTTTGTAGAAAATTTTCTCTGATTATATTACATTATTGTTGACAATGTATGCTAATTTCAAGTTTTATATAATTTTAGTTTTTAAGTAATAAAATTGGTTTATACATTATCATGTTAGCGTTACATTTATTGATTAGATCACTTTTTTTGAGAAAAAAAGTGTACAAAAAAAGTACTAAACATCAATTTAAAATCACTAGCTTTTTCATTCCACTCAAAATCTAAAATATTTTTGTTAAAAGCTCTTGTAACTAGAAACTAAACTGATTTTAACAAAAATTTAAATAAGTACAATAAAATGTATGTACTACATACGACTAATCTATGTGAGTAATTTTTTGATGAGTCTACTAAACTTTGGAATTAAAAGTTTTATACATTTTTGATTTGAAAAATAATCAATCTTTTGGAAGAGAATAATTATTTTCATTAGTATTTAAAATTTAAACATTTTCTATTAATTAATTTTTTGCATTGCCGAGTTAATTAGTATATATAGTATATTATGTGCGTCAAGTTAAATTAATGCCAAAATGAACAAATTTTTGTATAATATAATTAAATTAAATTGTTGAAAACTAATTTATGTTTCAAGTTTTTAGTTCTGTTGCTTTTGGAATTTCAATTATCAAATTTCATCGATTTTATGACATCCTGTTATGGGCATACTTTAATATTTTACCATTTTTATACAAATTTTCAATTAGCTTTTCCTACGCTTCAAAAAACTATAAATAATTTTGTAAAATGACTACATCATAGCACTTATACGATGAAATTTATAATCTACTAGATTGTGCGAAGAAGAATTTTGATTATTTTTTCCTACACGAAAAACCTGTTTCATATAAAAAAAAAAAAAAATACATAATTAAAAATCGATTCGCTCAAAATCTTAAATATAAATCTTTATTGTATATTATTTCATTTTGACCACTGATGATGCGTTTATCTCTATTAGCATTTTGCCAAGCGTTTGACTAGGAAAAAAAAAAGTAATATAACGGGCTTTTTATCGGTTCTTTTCTGATAGTCACTGAAAATCCGTTTGAAACGTAAATAAAATAGTGAATCGAGTGAAATATATTATACAACACAATGCTCTTATACGTTATAAAATATAAACGCTTTTTTTTTTTTTCTTTTTTTCGCGGAACGTTAATAACAGTTCTAAGTCAACGGATATCCAAACGAATGCGTGCGTTCAAACGCAATACGACCGTTTATAAATTAATAAAAATCGCGTAGCTTAGGCACTTGAAAGATAAATCGATGTAGGTATAATAAGTAAACAAGCCGATATGCACCCGTAGTCGAGTGTGTTCACGTAGCAGTCGAAGAAAACACGGTGTAAAGCGGGGGGAGGGGGGGAAATTAAATTACATCGGTTTTTACGAGGGTAGTTTTTCGCGTCGTCTCGAGGAGAGAAAAAAGATCATTCCGGAACAGTGGCACTCGGAACGAAAAACAAAATTAATTTAAAATAATACCGTGTAGTCGACGACGACGACGACGACGACGACGACGGTTGCGTTTATTTGGCGACCCTACACGTCCACTGAGTACACACACACAAGCGAACGCGTCAAAAGATTAATATTTACTCCTGTGGTCGTGTGACACCGATATTATGTTGTTTTATTAATTACCGACTGTATAGAATTACTCGTATATATATATAATATATTATGGGGGAAGGCAGTGTATTATATCAAAAGGGCGTATGCGTTTTCTAAAACTCCACCACAAACTACCCCTCCCCCCTTCCCGGTCAAACGTAACTCGCGTATTACGCCAAACATAATTATTTTCTAAATTTTTGTAAAATTGTACACGCGTACACGTTTAAGTGCCCCCGCGCAATTATCATAATAAAAATATTAATATTGTTAATTTTTAGATTCTGAACAAAGTGTTTTTTAGATTCTGAATGAAGTGAAGAAGCTAGTGTATTACAATGATGTTTATTTTTTTTTTCTGTGTACAACTTTTCATATAGAAATACTTGTCCAAAAGTTTCGATCAATAACTTTTTGAAATCGGATTTGCCTCTAGATTGTACATTAGAGAGGTCATTTTTTTAAATTTCTCAATTCTTCAACTTTTTTTTTTGGAAAAAACTACCCAAAATTTAACAAAAACGACTGAGAAACCATCATTTTTTGATCTGAATTTTATGAAAATTTAAATACAGATAGAAAATCATATAAAAAATATTTTGGCGCAAGAAAATTTTGAAAATGTGAAAAAAATTTTTGGACATTTTTTTAAAATTGTTTTTTTTTCATATATTATTAACTTCCTTAGTTTAGAATCGTTTTACTGAAGAAATGATTTATCGTTTCTTTAAAATTCAATACACCCATCAAGAAAATCCCACCCGTCGTGCGAAGTATGTCCGGCTTTTTTCTCCGAACGTGTCGGCGACGTCTCGTGCGAACACGCTCGCGTATATCGAAAGAAATTTCAATATATATTATAATAATAATATATTCCGGTTGAACGACGAAGGTTACACGCATCGTCGGCCATTATAATTCGCGTGCGCGAGTCTAATCTACCGAGAAGATTTGGCGATAAAAAAAATCGCCTGCGACACAGCACCACGACGACGACGACGACGGAACTACCCCCGTGGCATTATAATATTATTATTTTTTTTATTATTTATTCTATTATTATTATTATTTATTTTTTTTTTTGTTGTCGACGTCAGCGCGCTGCACGATTATAAATAGCGCACCCCTCTTCCTCCCCTGGTTTGTATTACTCGCCCTAGTCGCAGCATCTCGTATACAGCAGGGGTGGCCAAATTATGGCTCGAGAGCTGCATGCGGATCTTGTCGTAGTTGCATGTGTGGCTCTTATTCTATTCTCAAAAAAAAAATAATTATCTTATTCAAAATAATATACCATATTTTGAATTATGGCTTTGAGTGTTTGAAGTTCGAATTTGTAATGACATTGTATAAATAACTGTTTTAGCATAAAGTTAAACCTGTATTATTGTTGAGATGATATATATATATTTTATTTCCAAGAGTTTCTTACATTGAAGTATGATCGACTCAAAGTTATTCCTTAAAATTACTTTTAGTTAAATATGAAAAATATTTGGATTTGGTCATTTTCTTTGTCAATTAAAATGATTCAGAGGAAAATGTCATTCCAAAGATCGATTTTAAATTATGCGCAATATGTGTACAGTTATTGATATTCGAAATAAAGATATTCTTACAAAATTCTATAACAGAATGACGATTATTTTTAATTTTTTTGCACTGAAATTCTAAAAATTCTTTTCGTGAGCTGCCATAACTATTGCAATGAGATTCGACACTGGACATGTGTTTTCAATAACATACATTAAAAATGAATTTCAAAGACTCTTTTTTAGCTCTTGATATAATTATTTTATTTATCCATGCGTCTCATGAACATATTCATAATGTGTTGGCCACCCCTGGTATACAGTTTGCTGCGTCGTGGACTGAATATAGCCGTAAATGTGTACGAAATGCAATTCGAGAACATAATCGAGGACAACAATGGAACGCGTATGACTCGTAGACCGTGACTCGCAGCTTTTTATGCCTCCGCTGGATCACACCAAATCGACTTTGGTACCGCCAAGCACTCGAGTGCCGTATATTTTTATAACTATTATCATAACTAGTACTGGGATTTTAATGCAATGTTATTTTTTCCTACTGTTCCGAATCAAAAATCCGTAAGCAGAATATGTTTTTTAGCCGATGGTGGTTATATTAAAATAGTTTTTATTTTGAATTTTTTTAAGCTTTTTTACAAAATTCAATTTCAAATTCATTTTTATGGCGTTTTCGCTATTATTCGGTAATTTTTCTAGTTTTTGAAACATTTTACTCTATTTTTCTAATTTTAAAATTACACATCCGCAAATAGCCGTCAGAAGCTACCGAATGTGCGTTTTATTTTTCTGATGTAGAGTGAAATTTAGTTGGTGAATACTCAGTTGTTTTATTTGAAGCGATTTAACGTGGTCGAGCAAGTTCGAAATGTTTAGTATGTAAATTACTTAATTGTTATACAAAATTTATTGTTATATTAAATAATAGTATATCGGCCTATGCACCTACCTAACTTGTGTGAATATAATTCTGTGTATTATGAAAATGTAAAATAATTAAATACTATTATTTCATTATTAAATAAATAAAATTTTATATTATTCGGTATCATGATTTTTATAATTCTGTTGTTTAACTGTAATAAACTAACAAATACATATTTAACGATTTTTTTTTTTTTTTTTTTTTTAGTGTATTTTTATGTTTTTTAAGGCATTTTTTTAATAGTTTAACAGTATTTTTTGAGATTTTTTAGGGCATTCATATTTCAGCCCTATTTATGGCATAAGTTCGAGTAATTTAGTGCTCTAAATTTTTATTCGAGTGTATTTTATTTTACACATTTCGCGACCGATATGAAAACAATAGATAATAATAATAAGATTATACAAGTTACAAGTTATAAAACTAAATTACACACGCAAACTCATTTCCAAATTATTAATTACTGAATCGTGAGTGAACGCAAGGTTCAATATCTTCTGACGACCGCATACCAATCTCGGCCTAAACTTCACCTAAGACAATATTATATTCATAATAATTAATCGACTTGTTTTATTCGCAGCAACAATATTTTTAATTGAAATAAAGCTAAACTAAACTCATAAGATAATTCATTGTCCATGAATTATACACACACACACACACACATCTAATATATATATTATTATACGTATGACGTGTATTATATAATATTATGAACTATTAAATTACGGGAAAATATGTTTCGTGTGCGGTTCTATATAGGTGCATTTTCCCGGATAGAATATCAGCTTTTTAGGTGACGCATGGACTACAACAACGGACGCATTACTGAAATTACTTTTAGTTTTATTAATGTGTTTTGCTGGTATTTGATATGTATAATCGAGGCACGTAGATATTATATACGAGAATATAATATGAACGTAATGGAACCCATATTAAAATACGTCATTTGTACGTAATAAACATGTCAGTGTAATATTATGTCGAGTAATATTACAGCTTATATTAATAATTGTTATTCGATTAATAAAACGGTAATATCGTTAAGTCATTATACTTAGAATTGTTTAAAAAATATATTTAAGCGACCGATAAATATCAATCACTATATAAATGTTATCGTCAAAAAAAAATATATGATAATAATAAAAAAAAAAAAAAAAAATCATGCATGAAAGAATTTTTTTTTAAAAATTTGTCAATCAAAGAATACGTTTTAGAACATTTTAATCTCACGATTTATTGATTTAAATTAAATGCCCATTCAAAAAATTACAAGTTATATGGTAAGATGCTGAGGTAAAAAGTTATCATCATTTATAATGAATTTTATTAATCTGAGTGAAAACAATGAATCTTTTTTTCTTTTTTTTTTAAAAAATGCGAAAAAGATGTTTGGGCGATAACCAGAAGGGCACAAAAGAGGATGAGAGCGAAGGGCCACACGACCCATATCGTCTTCGTGATAATTGTGCGAACGTGTGTATTATAATCGTGTTGTAACCAACTGCTATATAACACATGTAGGGAAAAACGATGAAAACGAATACTTACCACGAGCGTTAACAGCTATACTACCATAGTATTATAATTATAATTTTGAGATTTCATTAGCTTTATGGAGCTCGGATGTTGTTGCATTTGCAATTTTTTCTCCATTGATCAGATTAATTTCCAATTAGATTATAAATTAATTCAATAAAATGTTTCATTAAATTTCAATAAAGTCTAAATAAAATTGATTGTAACCTTTTAAGAATTTTCACTTTTTTCAATTTTGTAAACAATTGTATTTATTTTTTAATATTATTCACATAATTTTACTTTTTTATTTTAAGTAGCGTATAGAAATAATATTATATGGATATTTCGGACAAAATAATTTATTACCTTCTATTAGGAAATCATTCATATTTGAAAACCTGAAGAAATCATCTGTCGTAGAGTGTAATATTTTTTTAAGGTAAATAAATGCATTGATATTATTACAATTATATTTTTTGAAGTTTCTTGGAAATCTAAGAAAACCAAAATCATTATCAGTTTTTCAATTAATTAATAATTTACATAAATATTTTATGGCTCATTTATACGAATTTTATTATGTTTAATGTTGAATAATTATGTGATGATTAATTCACATTTTCAAAAGGTTTAAAAATCCATAATAAATAAATAGCCAAACTTAAATAGACATTTAACCACCAACATTCTACTAAAACCCAGATTTTAAATTTAAAATTTTAAAATGCTGATCCTAAAAAAATTTTGCACATACATTATTTTTGTAATAATAATTTAAAAAAAAGATAAATATTATTAATAGAATAAAAGTTGTTGCATTTATCAAATCATACTGTGACATTCTATACATAATTCTATTTGTTACTTATCCGAACAAAATAAAATATAATAAAAATACATTAATGTTTTTTTGAAACAGGATTAAATAGAATAATATACATGCCCAATTCAAAAAAAAACATTCATTTACGAATTTTTTAATTTGCAACTAATTTTACGTTTTCAATTTGAGAAAAAAAATATTACTATTCTTAAGTGCAATAATTTTCGGTATTTTTTTTTAAAAACTTTTTTACCACAATAACTTCTTAACCGTAATCATAATAATAATAATAATAATAATAATAATAATAACGTGTCATCCGGTCGAGGGGGGGGGGTCGACAATTGCCGCGAGGACTTGTTTATTGTCTCTATATGTTATTATAGTGCAGCAGCAGTAACAACAGTATATAGAAGTACTTTTCGAAAAGTTTCCGCGCGCGCCGCATAATTCCATCAACTCTCTATAATATTGAGTGACGACGACGACGACAACGACGTAAGGCGACTATTATAATATTATCATATACGTATACACCTCCGGGGACACAATGAATCGCACGCTTTCCCCCCCTCCCCCTCGCGTCGTTGGTCCACACAGACTCCGGACAAACCCCCGAAAAGGAGAGAATGACTCCCTAGCGCGTCCCCAACACTATGGATTACGATTAATAATTCCTTTCACCGGCACAGCCGTCGTCGGTTGTGTGAGTGCTCACTAGCAATCAATCACATTACGCGCGCGTTTTGTCCGCACTCCGCGTCCGAGAAATCATTGTCACGCGATATCGTCGGTTTTGGCCACACATCACGGGAGTTAGTTATCGAGACGTACCCTGTGGTCTGTGTTTTCGCGAAAAACGTAATATTTTTTTCTGATTCTGAACGAAGTGAAGGAGCTAGTGTTTTTACAACGATGTATATTGTTTTTATTTTTTTCTATGTGCAACTTTACGTATAGAAAGACTTGTTCAAAAGTTTCGATCAGTGACTTTTTCAAACCGGATTCGCCTCTAAATTGAACTTTAGAGAGAGATCATTTTTTGAATTTCTCAATTCTAAAAAAACTACCTAAAATTTGACAAAAACGACTCGGAGACCATAATTTTTTGATCCGAATTTTATGAAAATTTAAACATAGACAAAAAATCATATAAGAAGATTTTGGCGCAAGAAAATTTTGAAAATATGAAAAAAAAATTTTTGGACATTTTTCTAACATTTTTTTTTCCTCATTTAATTTTTATATTATTAACTTCCTTCGTTTAGAATCGTTTTACTCAAGAAATGATTTATCGTTTCTTTAACATTAAATACACCCGTCAAGAGAATTCCACCGGTCGTGCGAAAAACACCCATCGTGAGAAGTATGCCCGGCTTTTTTTTTATCTATCGTCGAGATATATTATTATTAATAGGTACATCATTTTCGATAACGAAAAGCAGTAGTATTGTAATGAATAAAATCCAAAAGCAAAGAAGTTTTCCTAAATTTTCACACTATTTGAATTAATTGCTCAATACAGTTATGTACACAGAAGAGGGGCAAATGTGCTGAAGCCTTAGTTCGTATTAAATTTAATTAGATTTCAAGTATTATTATTTTTTTTGACAACGTTTTTGAGTAGGAACCTATAGTTGAATAAAACTCATTTAATCTTTGCCGTTTAGACCGCACTTTAAACACGTCATTCTCGTCATTTTCCTTTACATTTTTCTAATAACCTAATAAGCACCTTTATAATACTTTATAATATGTAAAATGTACAAAATTAATTTTATTCATTTAATGATAACTCCAAATTAATGTTCCTAAAAACTAAACAAATAGAAAATATATTAAAATTTTCCTCCTATACCCTATAATATTCATAAGATTTGATAAAATTTTCAAACAAATTTGCTTTTATTTAGTGTAGATTTTTGATAATTTTAAAAATGTTTAGTTTTTATCACATAACAGTGATGATTTTTGATTTTAAAACCATATATCTAATACAAACGCACTCAGTTGGGAGTTCAATGGGGATACAAATTACAAACATGCTCCACTGACATTTTACCACGAGGTAAAAATTATCAATTTGCGTATCTCGAAATATCTAATTCAAATGGTTTGAAACTAGAAATATTTTGGTTTTATCATTAGCCCCTTCCATGGCAAAGTCCTGTCATAAGTCACTTGCTTAATATTATAAATACTTCTCGTAGGGTTGAAGAACATGAAAGTTATCAACTCTTACTCAGCAAACGTTTCTTTGTAATACAATATTTTATGTAGAATGACACTTAATCTGATTCTATACTACAAATTTTGGTGTCAGTCTAATGGGAGACCTTAAAAAAAGTACCTACGTGAAAAAGCACGATTGTACAATGTGAAATATGGTTCAATCTCGCGGTACCCGTTAGGGTTGCTGTGTGGAATACAATTTGGGAACCACTGACGTAGATAATGAAGACCGTGTCGTCCGGAGTTAAAGAAGACGCATGGTCATGCGAACGTCGTACGGCGGTGATAATGCAGCACGAAAACGTCAGATGAGAAACGGGGGTGCGTGGTGTGAGGCGGCGGACAATGTCTTTATTCGCGGAAACCTTGGCGATATACTTCGAAATTCCATTGTTCCGTCATGCGGACGGGCCCCTACAGCATGACTGTGTCGATTTTTTGATTTATGAAAAAATGAAGACCTTTACAGTGTGAGTTTTCGAAAACGTCCGATACGACAGTTCGTATTTCCGTCGAAACGTATTGAACAACGGGAATATAAAATGACTAAAGGTAATGAATTTGATTAGAAAAAATCCAAAAAAAATCAGTAACTTTACCAGTCGATTTGATAAAATTACGAAATATCTTCAACAAAATTACAATTTTAGAATGATAAATGTTTTCCTAGTTAGAAAAAAATCTTTAATTTAGTAATAGCTTTTGAAAAAATGCCTGGTTTTATGTAATCTAATATTTACGCATCATGTTTAATTATATTTTAATGTACACGTTAATTTTATACACAATAGTAGACCTTCAGTTCAGTTGAATAATGGTCACAATAATATGGTCAAACATGAACTATATTTGCAACATTTCGATATGTGTAGTTTTTGTGGAAGAGTACTTACAAAAGATTAATGTAGTTAATTTTCTTTATAAACTACCCCTATTTTTCAAATATTTCAGTAAATGTACACGTCCAGACAAAAATCTACTTTTTAAATCACGGAGGTAGTAAAAATCGAACACATTTACAGGAAAAACTTATTATTTTTGTAGTACTTAATGAGATAAATTTCACCATAAATTTCACCATAATAATATGTATATAATATTCAAAGCAGTATGATGCTGCAATAGTTTTCATTTATTTTCTAAAGTTATTTTATAAATTGTAACAAAAAAATGGTTTTAGTACGATTTATTGGAATCTCTAAATTCCGTTTAATGCACATAATTATAAATGTTATTTAAAATTTACTTCTGTAGGCTTTAATGGGATACAAAAATAATGAAACGATTAAAATAATATTATAGAAACGCGGAGAGAAATATTGGGCTGCCAAAAATTATTTAAACTGATAAATAATTCTGTAAAAATGCTATAAAGTGTTGTGTACTAGTTTGGATTCCGTAAAATTTAGAAAGTTATTTATTCATATGAAATATAATATGTGTGCACCTTCTTTTTTTTTTTTATTATATCATTTTGTCTCTGTATTTCGCCCCAACATCTCCTTTCATATATTAATATTCAGATATTTTTCACCGATAGATGACGGAAAACATTTTACTTTCGAGGACGAACGTCGTTTTTCCATCCGTATAGGCGCAATAAACATTCTAGACACGATTCGACAAAATATATAGCCTGGTCGCGTTTTATAAAATGCTGTTCATTGATGCCAATCGCATGCGGCACATACGGAAATAACGAATCGGTATTTTATGCTATCTTATAAAGAAACGGAACCAATTGGTGTCGGATACTCGAACATATAATAAATAAAAAATAAAAAGAATCCGAGTGATTCGGAAAATATAAAAACAAATGATTGAGATTTTTATATAAATAAAAATGAAGAGACGCGATGATAACAATTGGATCCATTACTTTGATGTACAGTCTTCATCATTCACTGTCGAACATCGGACGATTAATAAAACGCCGACACAATACGTATTATGTTAAAAATCTGTTAAATTGATTTTCTCACAATTTTTAAGCACCAAACACATAATATAATAATACATAATCACTAAAATCATTAATAAAACAATGTATTATAAAAAGCAAATAATAATAATAATAATAAAAATGCATTTTATAAATAAAGTGAAAATTTACATTTTACTTTTAGGAACTCCACGTTTTAATAGTATTTGCATATTAAATTCTCAAACTTCAAAACACAAATAATCATAAATATCTAGGGTCATAATAACGAAATAATAACAAATGCAACTTGTTCTATTTGTTTATCCATTTAAAAATTATAAATTGTTGATTAAAACGTATAATGTCACAGTTGACTTTAAATCATTATATCTGTTGTAGGTATAATACATATATGTGCTTTAAAAATAATAAATTACTTTTATTAATTTCCTTCAAAAGATTTTACAGACAAAATGACGACACATATTACGTCTCAATTAGCCAACCAGCTTATTTAAAATATAATATATGTAATATTAAATATTAAATTTAATTTAAAATATACCCTTTCATGTGAAATATGATCATAACCGCTCGTAAAAATAGGATTCATAATTTTACAGAATTAATTTATAGAGACTCAAATGTGTGTTTGAACTTTGAAGTTTATTGACCTTTTTACAAATATATAATTGAATTAACAAAGTAAATTAATTTACGTCATTTTTCATTGATCGACATCAAACGTGTAATAATATTATATACAAAAATTAAACACGTTTTTCCGAACGGAAAAGGGGTTTGAATTGAAGCGTGAATATTTTATTTGGTAAACATAATAATTATTGTCAAACGATATTTACCAGAGTCGTGTTTTACGAAGGGTGATCGAATTCTACATGCTTAAAGTATCGAAAAGTCTGATAGATCCGCTTGCCACGTTTTCTGCCCTAATAGTACAAAGCCCTTCCTAGGTAGTTCATAAGACGGCCTATTAAGACTCACGGACCATGGATAAAAGGTACCTATTTGGTTCCGGGAGGGTCTGAAGACTGTCTACAGACTTCTTAATGTCCGTTTTGAGACTACTCATAAGACCTATACTTGACAGGAAGTTTACAGGACCCAATTAAAAATATCTTATTATTTTGAATAAATAATAATATTCTGGAATTTAATTATTTATCTAATTACAGTTTTACTTTAAACATTAATTGTATTATAATCAGCTGATAAAAATATTTACAGATACCTATAAATACTTAAAAACAATTAATTGTAATTTTTAATGATTGATTGTATACTTTGTAATTGTATACAGTTATAATATACCTGGATTAGTAAACTATAACAATATTATATTTTCTCATGACCAAATTCTTCAAAGCTTTTAAGGCACCAAAGGGCATGGGTTGATTAAAACGCTTCCCATCGGGAAGTTCCCAGTAGGTATCAATTGAGTACAATATAGGTCAGTGATTCCCAACCGGGGTGACGCGGCACCCTAGGGTGCCGCGAACTTAAACAAGGGTGCAGCCAAAATGTTTGAATTATAATTTTTAAGAAAAAATAATTTTATGAAAAATTAATGTATGTGTATAATAGCATAGATCATATAAAGCCTAGTGTGTTTTATTTTTTTAT
>JAIPRM010008665.1:0-15622 GCA_025469315.1 Stegophylla sp. TES_Ste_2020
AAAAAATTGAAGAATTGAGAAATTCAAAAAATGACCTCTCTAATGTACAATCTAGAGGCAAATCCGGTTTGAAAAAGTTACTGATCGAAACTTTTGGACAAGTATTTCCATACGAAAAGTTGTACACAGAAAAAAAAATTAACATCATTGTAAAAACACTAGCTTCTTCACTTCGTTTAGAATCTAAAATAATAATAATACCTATCCTAAATAAAACGGGCACAGACGTGTTTGACGTTTTCTGTTGCACAACAAATAGTTGCGACGGTTTGCGGCCGAACGAAATAAATCTCCACTGGGGGCTTAAGTCAATAATTCACAATATATTATATTATTATTATTATTATTATTATTATTATAGTTGTTCCCGCGCTTTATCATAACCTATGATAAAGCGGGGAAAATCCGCTACGAGTGGTGCAGGTAGGTCAGGCCACTTTATCACGGGGGTCCAGTGTCGCGGGAGGCTGTACCCACACACACACACACACACATATGTATATATATGCGCTTATGGGAATTTATAGATACCGGAGCGGCGGCGGCGACGCGAGAGTCGGTCGTGCCGAGTATAAAATATTCGGGACCCGTTTGAATATACATACATATATATCGGCATCACAGGTTATAATTTACCGGTTTTAATGACGTTGTATGCAAATAATAAACTCCGGTGGCGTCGTGTTCAGACACACACGGCGGCGATACCGTTAGAGGAGAGTCGTTCCGGTGGTAAAAGGGTAGGAAACGGGGTGTACCGTGATATATATATATATATATATATATAGTGTATAATATTATTATAATATACGGAAAAGATTATTATTATTATTCCGAATAAACAAAACATTCGAAACATGCATACAATAATAATAATAATAATAATAATAATAATAATAATATGCAGGCGCGTTATTAATTTACACGCGTGTATAAATAAATTTAGTTTAATCAAGTAAGATGCCGCCGCGTACGAATGATTTACGGTTTGCTCGAGTGTAATTATTATTATTATTATTATTATTTTAATATAAACGTTCGAGTACGACCGCGGCGGCGCGCTCGTGTACACGTGTGTGTTGTTAAAATAATAATGCGTAAAATTGCGCGCGAACAAAGCGTGCCGATGAAAAAATTCCGGCGAGCTAACGAGGGGGGGGGTTTATTTTTTGGATTCCGTGCGAAGCCAAGAGGCTAATGGTTTAACAATTACGTTTATTTTTTATTTATATTTTTGGTTTTTTTTTTTTTTATGTGTACACATTTTCTTATAGAAATACACTCGTCCAAAAGTTTCGACCAGCTACTTTTTGAATCCCGATTTTTCTCTAAATGGCCCTTTAGAGAAGTCGTTTGTTGACCAAACTTTTGGAAAAACTATCCAAAATTTGACCAAAGAACACTCGGAAGCTATGTTTTTATTGTTTTTAATCTAAACATTATGAAAATTTAAATATAGATAGATAATAATATGATCAATATTTTGATGTGAGGAAATTTCGAAAATGTAAAAAAAAAATGTACAAACATTTTTCTCATCAAAATTTTATTTTTAATTTTCTCAGTTGATAAATTTATTTTGTTGTCATAATACACTTTATATTTTTGAAGTAAAATTGTCTTGAAGAAACACATTTTACAATCGTATTATCGTTCATATAAAATTCATATCCACCAAGAATATCTGACCCGAAGAGCAAAGAATACCCATGGTGCTTAGTATGTTATCTTTTTTTTTAAACCCGTTTGGACAGTTGTAAACATAAATTTGGCCTGTACGAGAATCTGCTAAATTCCAATAGACTAATTAAAATTTGAAACAAAATTAAATGTTATCGTTTCTTGATATACAACAGGTGTATTTGAATAACTGGTAAATCACTTTAATTTAAAGTCGACAAAGCGCTGAAAAAAATTTGAATTTAAAAATTCTTATTTATTATCAATAATCGTTTTACAGTTCATTTCAAAAATTCTCCCACTATTTGATTCTTACAATAATAATTATATTATTATTATTTCTAATAGATATTATCTTTTAAATTAAACACACATTAAGGTGATATAATATTATAATTTATTCGTCATGTGATTTATTCGCACGGCGTTGTAAATCATAAATTACTTGTGTGTTTTGTTTTTAAATAGTGCTCACGAGATTTCTATCACGATGCAATTGAGCACAATATACCCACTTACTATAAATGAGTGATTACGTGTCGTGTCTCGTGATCTCGGTTTGTAAGTAAACAGTCGTTTTTGGAAAAAGGAAAAAAAATTGTGAGAGCGAGCGACCGTTTTTTTTAACCAGCAAAGTGTAAACACTAAAATGCAGGGCCTAAAATTGTGTGTGTAGTACGAAAAGCCAAGTGTAAAGTTTGATTTTCCAAAATGTGTTGTCAAAAATATCTTCATTGTCGAAGTTACTGGACAAAACGACGATTTTTAATTCGAAAACTATTATAAGAAAAATAAAAAATATTTCGCATAAAGTAAACTTTGTAGAGACCAGAAGAGAAACATTAATATATTTTATTTTATTTTATAAAAATTATAACAAGAATATTTTTCTAAGGATGTTGAGGAACATTGAGACTATGAGTCAATAATGTGTTCAAAATATAATAAGTATGCAGTACGAAATTTTCAAAATTTCAGGCCCTGTAGTGTGTAATATGTGTTGAATAATTATACAAATATATATGTGTAAAAAAAAAAAAAAAAAAACCCAAGATCCGGTAAATACAATTCATATCGCAATCAGCGATATAAAAATTAAAATGACAGTAGACATAATAATAATTGGTAGTAAAACGAACAGAATTAATTTGATTTCCTCGTTCGGGATATTAAAAATTTCATTAAATCCGCGAGTAAACACCTCGGCGGCGCCGTCGACATGTTTTGTTTATAAACACTTTGAATTGTCCAATCATACCGCGCGGCCACCGGGGAATATGTAGGGCATGAGAAACGACGATTTTTAATATATATATATTAACTAAATTAATTAATTAATTCCGCTTTGTGGGGGGTGGGGGGGGCGGAGCAGAAGTAGTGAAAACTCGGCGGATAAGTTGCCGGTTGATAATCTTGAAATTCTACAGGCGCATATTTTATCGTATATACAACCTCATTGCACGACGGCGTGTCTGGCCAATATATAATATCCTACACATATACATATACATATAGGTGAACGTGTTATATCGCTCTCAATGCACACGGTTATACTAATAATAATAATAATAATAATGTAAATTATTCAACCAAAACCCGAAGTGTGTGTGTGTGTTTGCAGCTATCAACTATCCTACACCGCCCTCCCATCCCCTCCCCTCGATATTACCCCTGCAGCTGTATACACGAGATGTAGGTCGTATGCGTTCAGAATGTAAGTTTATGTAAATCTCGGACCCCGGTGTGGTGTGGTGCGCGCGGCGCGGTTTGATTCGTATGAATAATGCTCGATAAGTTTTCGCCGGCATGCGCCGGGGCAAAGGATGTCCGTCTCGCATATTATATATATATATATATATATAATATATATTATAATCTCCTAGTGCCGTCATAACGTAAAAATAAAATGGATAACTCTTGGTGGGACGGTTGGTTTTTCATAATGGCCCCGTTATGTTAATAATAATAATATGTAAGCTCTACACACTTTTACAATGCCGGTGGTGGTGTTAACAAATAAAAATATATCGGTTGCAATATCGAATTTCGTTCGGTTATTGTTGCCGCGCACGCGGACACTATATTATTGATATTACCGTTCGATTAAAATCACAACGGAAAACGGTAAATCGATTTCGATATCAAACGCGTTTATTTTATCAACGTATTTATATCAACGCAGTTGTAGCATATTATAATAAACATAATAATATTGTACAATAACACTATAACTCATGTATTTATAACATAAATCATTCGAATCTGATATCAGTCTTGTAAAGTATTCGAATAAAAGTATTTTAAAACTTTATTTTTTTGTTGTTTTTTTAATACTATTCTAAATATGAATTTAAAATATATATATACGTGTGTGTGTGTATTCAAATACATTTTTTTAGTATTTTAATTTCATATTTTGTGTAGTGTTTTAATATAAATCGTAAATACAATGATTGATACAAATTTTGATAAAAGTTATGGCGGTCAAATGTAATAAAATCTATAATAATTAATACAATTACGTAAAACATAATAAAGAATATTGATAATCAATGGTAATCATAATTATTTTATTTAAATTAAAATAAAAATCATAATATTCTAAAACAGTATTCGAATAATTTTTTAAGTATTCATGGAGTTATACAGAGTATAGTATATTTTTTTTAAATTATTCGAATACGTATTTTGAAAAACTATCACACGTCCGTTTATTCGAATTGGGTATTGTGAATACAAGATAAAAAAGTATTCTTTACAAGACTGCCTGGTGCCAATGATGAAACGATTTCTGTTGTCAATAATCGAGTTGGAATAATGCAATTCTAACTTTAACATTAAAGTATATTATTATAACATGAAAAGTTAGTCGGCGGTATAACAATTAAATAACGGCATCAACTATTTACGGTATACCTTCCGAACAGGTATACAACACGTCATTTACTTTGTGCATAGTTGAAAGTTGAACTTGTTGTGGTTAACACAACAACCTAACCTAACCGTTAATTTGGTTATTGTACAGCATTTCGTGCAGCACGGAGTTTTAGTATATGTACGGCCTATATAGTGTTTTAATAAACTTCTTAAATCAAGATTGGATTGTTTAGAAATTCGCGTGTAATATCAAAACGTAATTAATACGCACATTAATTAACTTAATAAAAACGCTCTTTTGTTGGTTAATTGGAGGGTTCAACACAAACAGCGGAATAATTACAGTACGCATTTTTCCTGGTTTATCTAGCTGATAAAAATCAACTTTTTGGTTTTCAATAGCATGTAGTAGTCGATTCACTGTTTTGGATAAATTCGGTTGACGAATGTTTTAAAAAAAGTGAAGTGACGTAAAGTAATGTAAAGAAAAATATATAACAGAGCAAAGCTAAGTAAAATATAAAATTTATCTTACTTATTTTTGTCTAATAAACAAAGAAAGGATAAAAAAAATTATGAAAAAAAGTGTTGGAAAAAAAATGTCCAAAATTTTGTTTCACATTTTCAAAATTATCTTGCACCAAAATATTTCTCATGCAATTGTCTATTCATGTTTAAATTTTCATAAAGTTTGGTTCAAATAATGATGGTATCCGTGGTTTTTTTTTTTATCAAATTTTGGGTAGTTTTTCCCCCAAAAAAGTCCAAAAAATTATCTCTTTAAAGTGCCATTTAGAGGCAAGTCCGGTTTCAAAATGTTGCTGATTGAAACTTTTAGACAAGTATTTCCATTCGAAAAAGTGTTCTTGGATAAAAATAAATAGTAAACATCATTCTAAAAACATAGCTTCGTCTTTTCGGTCAAAATCCAAAAATTTTCTAAATTCCAGACGCTCATACTTATGATGAGTCAGTCAGTAATTAAGTCATGATCACAGCTTGGAATTTAAAAAACAACAGACGGTGCTTTATCCGATGGCTTATGGAATTTCATATTCATAAAATTTAAGTGTAACATCATAATAGAAGTAAGTTGTGATTGAATAATCTTTTTGTTGTAATGTAAAAATTAACATATTCATTGTTTCAACGATACCGACAGCACGTTAAGTCTGAAACGACGATAAAAACTTCAGGAAATTCTGGACATTTAAATTCAGGAAATTTTCAGTCGGGACTTTTAGAAATTTAGATTGTTCATTCATGCAACATTATCGATGAATGTGTATTTAAATTTTTGTTTCATAAAATAGGAGAACTCGGGTTTATCGTAGACAGTATTCTTCGTTAATTTATCATTACATATAATACATATATTTTTAATAATGTTTTTACCGTGTCGCATTATTGCTTTTACTGCTATTAATTTTCTACAAATGATCTTTGCGAGTTTATTAGAAATCGGCGCAACGTCCCCAGACAGCCAGTCACAAACATTTTGCTCTATTTTATGACGTACTTAACTCATTGCATTTTAATCTAGTATATTGCTTTTCTAGAGATTGAAAAATGCCATTTTCTTTTGCTGTTACTCTGATATTTCAATTAGTTATTAATACTCTAAACGTTAGGTAACATATTATAATGGATTAATAATGCATACGCGACTCAATATTGTAATCAAATTAAAATTATGTAAAAATTGAAATTCTGACAATTAAATTACTTGTATTCACATAAAACCAACCATTAATAACCAATAATTTTATTGAACAAAAATAACTTATGATATTTTTACCGTTTTTTTTCTCACTAAACACGGGCAAAGACGGCTCTAAGTATACAGGTATGATGTTATGCAAACGCGTTTGAACCACATAATAATAACCACATTTTCAGCTGATTATGAAACGTAGCTTTCTTGACACAAAATGCAAGTCTTGTAAAAACAAATTCGATTTCGAAAATTTTACTTCGCATTTTTTAACGGTTTTAATAATTTTATTTGGAAATTTCGTTGATTTTTTAATTGCTGATTTAAATTTAATTTTTCCTACTTTGGTTTATTTTACGGTATTTAATTTTAAACTAAAGCGAAGTATAAAACTTAGTATTTTAGTTATATTATTAACATCCTTCGCCCAAAATCGTTTTATTGAAGAAATGATTTATAATTTCTTTAAAATTCTACACGCCCACCAAAAGTATCGGACCTGAGGAGCGAAGTACGTCCGGATTTTTTATTTCGACTAATTTAAATTTATCAATCTATATCGTATAATAATATAATATTATATACAGTCAGAATATCAACGAAAATATTTTTCTGTGTAATAATAATAATAGTTAAAACATAAAATCACTTTCGGAAAGTCTCTGGGTGGGGAGGAGGGCGGTCAAACGCTCCCCGTCTTGCCGACTTGCCATTCCTCCTCTTCACCCCCACCCCATTCTAGGTGCCAATGAATAGTGGTGGTGTTTATCATTACGTTTACTCGGACGGCGAACACGCGTCGTCATTCGTTCGACTGCGTACAACAACGTCGTATTTCCGTCGGTGGTTGTACAGTGTACACACGTACATCGCTTTTTCAGATGTTTTTCATTTCACACGTTGTTTTCGGTCGGCGGTACAGACACACGACACGACACGCGGCGTATAACATGGCGCGTCGGTCGTGCGGGTACAAGTGTACGTATATACACACAGCAGTATAAAACCGACGGAAATAATACACTCAACAGCTTCGCGCGTCCGTTTTGTCCCGCGTTTATATTCCACCGCACACGATAGTAATATATACTCATTTGTCATTACCTCACGCTTCTCGCGTACACTTTCGTGATCAAAACGCGCGCGCCCGTGTGATACGCCACGTTTACGGGCGACCGAATCATGTGCGTGTGCGTGCGTATGTGTCTGTGTATGTGTGTCTGTGTGTCTGTGTGTGCACTATGAATGTGTGTGTGTGTGTGTGTGTATGTATGTGAGTGTGTGCGACTGTGTGTGCGTGTATGTGTCTGTATGTGTTCCTGTGAATGAGTGTGTGTGTGTGTGTGTGTGTGTGTGTGTCTGTGTCCGTATGTGTGTTTAAATGATCGTGTATATATGAGAATGTGTGAGTGTGCGTGTATGTGTGTTACTGTAAATGAGTGAATGTGTGTTTGTGTGTGTGTGCGACTGTGTGTGCGTGTATGTGTCTGTATGTGTTCCTGTGAATGAGTGTGTGTGTGTGTCTGTGTGTGTATATGAGTTTAAATGATTGTGTATGTATGTGAATGTGTGAGTGTGCGTGTATGTGTGTTCCTGTGAATGAGTGTGTGTGAGTGTGTGTATGTGTGGAAGGGGTGGATTAGTCGTTACACTGGAGCGTATATTATTATGATGTGTGTGTACACACAGCGCGTACAAAACCCGCGAATCGTCCGTACCTGTGTCCGCGGTATGATGGGTACACGAGAGTGTATGACTATGGTTTGCCGTGTTAAACGGACGATCCGCGCGTTTCGGCGTTGACCTCTGTAATTAAACGTAGCGTAATATAAATGTATAAAAATATAATACGCGTGACGATTATTATTGTTATTATTAAAAAATTTTAATTCACGATTCGTCCGAGGGCTCGGTGAAACGGGCAAAAGGTTTGAGAGTAAAAATAATAATAATAATAGGCGGACAAAAAGCGGAGAAAAAAATTCGTTTGATGAGTAAAAAAGTGAGGTTTTAAATTTTTTTTTGGATAATATACTCGGTTTGTCATAAGTCCATATGTTAAGTTCGTAATGTGATTTTTTTCAAAAGGAAAAATTTTATTTATATTATTTTCGTTAACGCAAAGTTATCGGTGAAGTATGATTAATAATTAATTAAACAGAGTAAAATGAGCGAAAAGGATTTTTTTTTTAAAACCTATTTTAAATTTTTGAATTCCAAGAAATTGGAACAGTTACACTTAAATTTTTTTATAAGATTCGAATAGAAATGATTTTTCTATAATAATAATTTACAATTAATTTTTTATCGTTTTAGTTCCTAGAATTTAAATATAACTTCACTTAAAATACTAATTTTAATCGAATTTTATTCAAATGTAAAAGTTAAATCGAAGAAAGTTCATTATATTCTATTATTAAAGCTAATTAAAAACAAAAAAAAAAAAAGCTAATATTATAAATTTTTTTAACACGAATAAACACGTATATCAAAATATTTATCACTATAAAACGATTTTTAATCACAATTTAAATTATCTCATATTCGTAGTATATTCGCGATGAAAAAATAAACATTATATGAATTACTCGTGAATAATATCTTTCTACTGAGTAAAAAACTTTTATTTGAGAGTTGAGATATTTGAAATAAAATTGCCACATAAACACTATAATAACTACAGTGAATTATTTTTTATAAAATTTAAATGGATTCTTTATATTTGTGTAAAGAATAATCGTGAATTTATGTTATTTATTACTGTTAAATGACACGCTTAATAATTTTTCCAATTATGTTCGGAGCAATTCCTTTTTTCTCGCAGAGTGATTTTTTCCACTTTTAAGTTTTAAACCGTAAGCCAAATGAGTTGTATTCTTGAGTAAAAATATCGTTCCCAGAATTCCGCGTTTGATCATTAGGTTTTTTTTTTTTTTTATTATTATATTGGTACTTAGAAACCTCGAAAGAAATAAAGTAAGGAAGTTAAATTTTTTCGAAAATTTCATATATGATTGAAAACCGGTTCAGTTATACGGTTTTAATAATTATGAAATTTGTAGCTTCGAAGAAGACTCGAAGAACACGAAGACGTGACCAGGGATTTAACCAAAGAGGGGGGGGTCTATGGAGTCCAAACCCTCTTAGAAATATCATCGACGATTTATTTATTTTTTTTTATATTTGTATACCAATGAATTGAGTACATATATGTTAAAGAACCAATTATCAAAAAATACAATTCAAATCAATATATTTGATTAATAAATCGCATCGAAGCGAACGAAGCGTACCGGTCTAACGTAGTCATTAATAATTAATTAAAAGAATAAAAAAAAAGAAAAACCGCCCTTAAATATTTACGAATCTCGTAGGCACACGTGTGTAAGCGTGTTTAATTGGCTTTCGTCCGATTCGTCTGATTCGCGTTTCGCGTACAAACACAATGTAAGTCAAATTCGTGCTTGGATAAATAATATCGAAAACGTTATAGGGTGTGTGATACGTGTTATCGTTCGATTTGTTGTTTGCGGTTAAACAATATTGTAACGCGGCTTTCGAAATCGTTTTAAATACAAAGAAACACAATTCGGTGGTCGTGTTTATAGTAGTAATGAGGGTGGGGGTTATATGTACGTGTGACGCGTGTTGTGGCGGGTTTCGGCTTTACGTGCACTTTTTTTTATTCGACGTCCTTTTTTTTTTTTTTCGAAACTTCTCCACCCATAACCTCACGCACGTAAATACAAAAATACACGCACGCACACGTATACATAAATAATGATGTGCGTATGTACAATAATAATAATAATAGTAATATGTTTACACGATACCTCGTTTGGGCGTGAACGTAACGCGCGGTATTTTTGAAAAAGATGTGGAGGGGTCGCGATCGTAGAAACGCGGAGCGCAATTTACATATTTGACGCTCATAGACCAAACCGATCATTGGGGCTAACGAGACTCGATGTCGAATACGACGTTTATAGGATTTACAACACGCCTCTTAAATATCTGAGAAATATGCTCTTAGAAATATGCTAACCGCTGAAACAGTTGAAAACGATTTTGGTGTTTTTGAGTGGGAAATACCCGAGGAGAAAGGATGTCCAGGACACGTTGTCGCAGAAAATTGAACTCGAGTCGATTTAGCACGGACAGCTGAGCGCAAGGGAAATAATTTTATTGAATTTTATAATTTTAAATACATGTATTTTTGGTTACGAGTAAATTTTTAAATTTTGGACCCAATCAAGTTCTGGAGCCCCTCTAGATGATGGATGATAATTCAAATTTTGTTTGTGTAATTAAGTTATCAATGTCACCGCCTTAATTTCTAGCTGTTGATTTTTAAATATTTTGTCGTTGTCACAGGTTTTATTAAACAAAGTTCGTCGATTTGGTGTTCTAAACGTGTAATTGCTTATATTTTTTATTAGTTATTTTTTATTTTACGTTCGTTTTGACGCCTCGAACATTTAAATAAAAATAAAATAATTCTTCTTTTGAATTCTTTTCTTTATATAATTACGAAAATAGCCGACCTTCCCCTCCCTCCCGGGCCAAAACATTTTTTTTGGTCTTACACGCGCTTGATCACCGCTGCAGGTTTGGAGATGGTAGTAACTCTCTCGGGTCCTGGAGCCCCGAGGCTGCTTGAGATGTTTATAAATACCGCCGGAAGTATTGATTTCTCGTCTCGTTTTTCTCTCCCCACGACGAGACGGTATAATATTTTAATAATAGGACACAAATTTCTACGCCTGCACATTTTCTTCATTAGTCTCGGTGTTCTCTAAACGCAATATCGGTCGTGTGTTACCAGGCGGCAAGTGCAGCGGCGCGTTCATGATTTTCGCCCTCCCCCCCCAAAAAAAAAAAAAAAACATATTTGCTACCCCCCTATCAACGGGAGTTTACTAAAAATAAAAAATATTATATTTTTTCTCCTAGTTGATTTGTTTTTAGACGTGCATTCGGACTTCATTCTTAATAAACAACATTTAAATACTTATTTCACTGCAGTTTTTTATAAACGATTCGCATCAATTCGTATGCATAGAATAATAATTATTATTATTCGTTTTCGATAGTCAGCGACCGAATATGTAATTAAATCATTTTATCGACTTTACAGCCACTTGTAGTCAAAAAAAATATTGACATACATATATTACGAATAAGCCAAATTGAACAATGTATATATTTTATTACATATTTTATTTTACTTCATACAAATTCGCATATGTCATTGGTATGCATGTTCAACTGTTACAAAAAAAGGGTTTTAAAAAAAAGCAACTTTTAGTTTAATAATAAAAAAAAAAAAAAAAAATGATTTTTTTTTCTTTTGAACCTAATATGCTACATAAAAATAAAATAAACTGTTCCTTGTGCAATTCAGTTTTATTCGTATTATTATTATTATTGTTGTTATTTCGATTTTTTTTTTTTTTTGCGGAAACGGCCTTGAATGAAAACGACATTTTGTTATTTTAGAAGAAAACGAAAATCAGAGTTTTATTTGCGGGGAAACTGTTTTCTGATGGGAAACGGATATGACAGAAAAACTCATAACTCTGTATGTCTGTTCATGGTTCATGGTGTGAATGTGCTTATGATATCATAATAGACTTAATCCGGTTGTGGATGTGCCTGTGTTTTTTTTTTTTTTTTTTTTTTATCAAGATAAAATTGTTCATAAACATTTTTATGTCATTTGCGTTGATGTATAATTACAGTTTTTTTTACGTCAGTGTTAAAAAAAATAAAAAAATATTCGTTATAAAACCATACAAAGTAAAGTCAAGTAAAGCAAAGATAAGTAAAGTATAGACAAGAAAGCCGGACATGGTTCGCACAATGGGTATTCTTTGCACCTCGGGTCAGGCACTCTTAGTGGGGTTGTGTTGAAAATGACGACTATTATTGTTCTTTATTCATATTAATTCGCTCAGAATCGTCTTATTAAAGAAATTATTTATCGTTTCGTTAAAATTCAACACACTCACCAAGTGTATCGTCTGCCCGGGGACGAACGAAAGAATACCCGTGGTGCGAAATATGTGTGGGACTTTCTTGTCTACACTGTTTAATTATTATTTTAAATACTTATTCGCGCTTATAATTTTTGAATTCAGTATAATGATTCGAAGCGTGGGATGATCAATCGATTATTAATAATTCGAAATTAATTACGGCTAATGAAAATACCGAGTTTTTATTCGGAGGAGCAAATAAACGTACGATTATTATTGTATTTTCTATTTTTTTTTCCGTAAAAATCTGAAGTGCTGCCGCACCGTTTTTTACCCTGTCCGTAAAGTTCTGCAGCGGTCGTCGGACTGCCGTTGTGTACTCACTGGGTGGTATTCAGAAGAGTTTTTTTTTTCTCTTTCTGGAAATCGGGTCGAAATTAAACAAAACGCTTGTCAACTTTATTGCATTTTCGTATTGTTTATTTATTCGCATTAGGTCTGTGCTATACGTACGTATAGGTGTTTCGCGATAAAAAGGTTCAGCTGTGTAGCAGCACGTGCGTACTTATTGCAGTGACCCTTTTCAGTTGGACAACAATTTAATGTAAAAAATAAATATAGGTTAGGTTAGGTAATGTAACGCATACACACACACACTGGTGCATATATATAAATGGCTGTCAAATAAGAGATCCGCTAAACGGTTTATACTGTCCAAACCGCATAATATTATAATAAACACGACGTGAGTTATAATGTGCTTAAATATTATTATCGCAGACATATTATTTTTGAAACGGTCAATCAATTATTATAATATAGTGGCGTTACGAGTTTATTGCAGTACGTAACGTTGTAATACAATATACAGGGTGATTCACTAAGCACGCTCACCCTCTTTTTTGGTCGTGAAAACGGGAAAATTTGAGATTTTTTTTTTTTGAATGTTCAACCTGCTCTAAAAACTATGTTTATTATTATTATTATTATTTTTTTCGTGTCGTCTTAAGGATGTTTTGTGGTGATAAAAACATGGTTAGGTTAGGTTTGGGTACAAAATGATTTTTCAAAAGCCACTTCACTATTTCGACTACAGAATTTTATCCAGGTAATTTTTCTATGAATTTCGATGCGTTAAAATCAAAATTCAAACGATTAGTTTTTGAATTATTCGAATTTAAGTAATAAAGTTATTCTTTTACACACATATTTAAGTAATCAACGTTATTATTATGTATCTATGATTTGACCAACTAACTTTTTATTTATTCACAGTGTTGAAAAATATAAAATTCACAGAAAAATTACTCGAATAAAATTCCTTTGTTTAAATAGGCGGCGCTATTTGAAAAAAAAAGTTTGTATCTTCACAGGATATCCTTATTGTGACATGAAACAAAAAAATGAATCATGGACAACACTGGTTTTGGGACAATACGAAAAATTTTCGCATTTTTAAAAATAAAATACTACCTATTTAATATTTTGAAAAATTACTTCTCTTAGGTACCACATAAATCAAAATTCTTCTCAAAACTCGGAATCTAAAATGAAAAAGAATTTTATTCTTTCATTAGAAAATAGTTTAAAAAATTGATATGATATTCTCCATTACAAATGTATATTAATGATTTTTATTCTTCCATTGAGCTGCAATTATGCAGAAATTTTTCGTTAGATATTACGGAAATAGCGTAATAAAGCGTGACGTTTATATTGGTAATTTTCGTAAAACGGTGGATTTAAAGGGAATATAAGATGTAATCGCGTAGGTGGGTAGGCACTTAAAATAAAAAAATGTATCGATAAAAAAAAAAAGTCTAGTCCCGGCACTGCTTACGTGTAATGCTTTTTACTGTTTAGAGTAGAGATAATAGGGAGCGGCATAAGCGTTACTTACTCCGAAAAACTTTGTTTAAATATTTACTTTATTACGACCCCCGAAAAGAAACAATAGATTTTTTTTTTTTTTTTTACCATCGACGTGACATAATACTTATAGAAAATAGGACACCGAAATAAAAACTCAAAGACCGATTTCTCGGTATTTAGTTTATGTTATTTGTCCACAAACGAAAATCCGGAAAAACAAAAAACTAAATGGTGCGAATATGAGATTTGTATCTACTTCGTGTGTCTGAAGAGTCTACGGAGTTTTTTGGGAATCGATTTCGATTCAAACCTCGAAAAGGCGCTCGAATAAGTATGCCAGTAAGTAACTCGGAGTACGAAAATTCAATATTCATAAGAGGGTGGAAATTTCTCGAGAAGGGTATTTCGCGGGGGAAAAAAAAAAAAAATGGTAATTTTCCCGGAGTGCTTAGAGCCACCGCCGAGTACTAGCCATTACGTCACGAGTGTCGCTATTTATTTTTCATGATACGGTTATGTCGTTGGACGAAAACGACTCCCACTCTCCACTCCCTCGTTCATCCGTTGTCGATAATTATATTTTTTTTCTAACGAAAATATAAACAGAATGTAGAATATACGTGTGAAATGGTTTTCCTGGAAGTGGCCAAAAATGATGAGCAAAATTATTGGTTTTTTTTTTTTTTTTTTTTTGGTAATGTAGGTAAAGTAAAAGTAATTACTAAGTAGTTTTTTTTTTTTTTTTTATAGGTTATTTTAAATATTTAATAAGTACTAACTTTTATTATAAAAGCATATTATACTAAATTTAATTATTTGTGCGGTATAATAGTACGCTGAATAAAGAATAACGTACCTAATCTAATCTAAAGACGCATTATCAATTAGTCAAGTTTACCCATTATTAGGTAATTATTTTGTCATTCATTATTATTTTTTTTTTTTTTTTTAGTTTCTGAGTGGAAAGAAGAAGCGTTTATATAATTGTATTTAATTATTTTTTAGATTCTGAACGAAGTTTTTTCTTATTTTTCCTGTCAACACTTTTTCGTATAGATCTACTAGTTCAAAAGTTATTGCCGAATGTGCCTCTAGTTGGTACCTTAAAGAGGTCAGTTTTTGAAAATCTTAATTATTCAATTTTGTTTTGGAAAAACTACTGACAATTTGAGAAAAGACTCGGAAATTATCATTTTTTTATTCAAACTTTATGAAAATGCAAACATAGGTAGACAATAATATAAAAAACATTTTTCTAATATTTTTCTTTTCATTAAATATTTTAGATTCTGAATGAAGTGAAGAAGCTAGTGTTTTTACAATGATGTTTATATTTTTTTTTATTTTTTTTCTGTATACAACTTTTCGTATAGAAATACTTGTCCAAAAGTTTCGATCAATAACTTTTTGAAACCGGATTTGCCTCTAGATTGTACTTTAAAGAGGGCATTTTTTGAATTTCTCAACTCTTCATTTTTTTTTTTTGGAAAAAACTACCCAA
>JAIPRM010008666.1:0-15621 GCA_025469315.1 Stegophylla sp. TES_Ste_2020
CCTGTGTGGTTGCTTAAGTCGCCTGATGCCGTGTACTGGACGTAATCTTAATAATGTGAGGGTACATGAGTGTATTAAACTTAAATTTATAAGTACACGTAGTATTTAAAACGGAATTCGTGTGCGCATTAGGTAGGTTCGGTAGGTTAGGCAGGTTTAGGTAGGTTAGGTAGGTCCCCTCCATGAGCCCACCTTGTCGTGGTGGAGGGGCTCATGCCTTTAGGGGCATGCTAACGGGCTTACCAAAAAAAAAAACGATAGTTAAAAAGTCTTTGGACATTTCACCCCTGCCCCAGGGCCCCACGGACTCAGGGGATCCATTATCACAGTTTTCTTTCATCATATCTCTCTCTTTTTCTTTTCTGTGTTAGATTAGTTAAGTAGGTTAGGTTAGGTTGGTTAGGTACCTGTCGCCGCCTTGTCTGTCTTTTATAGTCTGTCATCCAGTGCCGTGCTTACCATTAGTGGCACCCTAGGGCAATTATATTTTGCACCCCTAATATTTTAAAAACATTTAAATTTTAAATATGGATAAAAAAAAGTTGCTCGATCCGCTCGCAAATTACTACATAATCTAAACATTCTAACTAAAATATTGTAAAAATATTATTTTTTTTTTATATATATTTAATAGGAATATTTTTAAATGAAAAATAGACTAATAAACTTTTTTTTTAACTGTAAAATTATATATAATTTTTTTAGATTCTGAACGAAGTGAAGAAGCTAGTGGTTAAACAATGATGTTTATATATTTTTTTTCTGCGTACAACTTTTCGTATGGAAATACTTGTCCAAAAGTTTCGATCAGTAACTTTTTGAAATCGAATTTGCCTCTAGATTGTGCTTTAAAGAGGTCATATTTTGAATTTCTCAATTCTTAAATTTTTTTTTGAAAAAACTACCCAAAATGGCCAAAATTTAACAAAAACGACTCAGAAACCATCATTTTTTGATCCGAATTTTATGAAAATTTAAACAAAGGTAGAAAATCATATAAGAAAGATTTTGGCGCAAGAAAATTTTGAAAATTTGAAAAAAAAATTTTTGACATTTATTTTTTATATTATTAACTTCACATTAAAAATTATTTGGAGAAATTCACAAATAAAGGGAGTGTTGGAATTCCCTCGATGTACTTGATTTTTGCTGGTCATCGACCTTTAAAACGAAATCATTGTGTGGGGAACACTTCCATAATTTGTTTTTCATTATTTGTCGTTAAAGTTAGCAGTACTTACGATTTGGAGACGATTTTAAGACTTAAAATTTTATTTTTCATCTTTGTTTTGACGAGTTCGACGATGGAGATTAATTTTATGTGAAAATTAAAGTCGAATTTTACACTGTGAGTTGCGACAAAACATAATTATTACGGGTGATGCGTGTGGTACGTAATAACCGAAGAGTGTAAATTATTAGCTAATAAAAGAACGAGTAATTAAGCGCGGCGGGGTTGTGAAGAAGGTTGTGACAATGATAGTTTGAATCGAACTAAAGTTATTACTTTTTTTTATTTTCTATAAATACCACACAATAAACCACAGGGTTACATGGGACAGATGAAACTGCGGCGGCGTGGTGTACACTCTACAGCTCTCCTCCCTTCCCGCCGTCTACTAATATATTTATATGTTTTTTTTTGCTTCAGGAATTATTTTTTTGTAATTATTAAGTTTATCACCGAATTCAAATTAATGTAATTATTTTTTTTTTTAAATTTATGTTGGAGGAATAATTATTAGTTGTTAAATATTGAAAATCTAAGGACAGCTAGGACATATTATAGTATCCGAATAAAAATAATCTTAGATGTTATCTTATATACTTAGTGAGTGGCTCAGGCCTGGATTCAGAGGGGGCGGTAGGGGCGGCCGCCCCCTCCGTTGGCCTTAGAACAATGTGTTAATTTAATTTCTTGTAAATTTTCTTGTAATATTTTATGTCTTGTTGTATTATTTAAAGTCACAAATCTATGGAAGCGTAGTAGTGCCAAATAAAGTTACTAATTTTGACACTGCAACTCGAAATTTTAATTTTCCAAAATTTCGTAACTTAGCCGCTCCAAATTTCAAGTTTTGTTAATTGATAATTCATAAATTCCAAAACGGATCAGATGTCGAGTAACCAAGTCGAAATTCCGATTTCGCAACTTCAAATTTTCAACTTATCAACTTTATTATTAATTTGACTTGGCTATTCGAAATTTCGAGTTTTGTTTATTGATAATAATTCGTAACATCCATGTGCGGATAAAAAATAGCCATGTTAAAATTTCAAGTTGCGAAGTCAAAATTTCGGTTTGTAAGTTCGGGATTTCAAGACTGTAAAGTCAAAATTATAAGTTACAAAGTTATAATTTCTATATAGTTGCAAAGTAAAAATGTTTTTTTTTTTTTTTTTATGTGGCACTCCTATGTTTCCATAAATATTTTACCTATCTATATTTATTACTTATCAGTTCATTTCTATATCATAATAGTGCAATTTGTATGGACTGTCGATACTTCCTTCCGCCCCTCCCCCGTTAATATATTATGCTGGATCCGCGCCTGGAGTGGCTGGCCTCTAAATAAAATTTTGACTTATAAAAAATTAGAAATATATGTTTTAAAAATATTGTATTTAATGCACTTGGGATGGTATATTAAGGATTATCAATGCCATAAAAACATCATTTTGGCTCGTAAAATATATTATTATTTTTGATAAATTTCTTTGTATGAATAATAATAATTATTCTAAAAAACTATTAAAAGTTTCACTTGTTAAAAAATTAAACTGTTAAAACACGAAACCATTTATGTTATCTAATTTATAACAGTTCGGATATGCTGGTTGTGAAATTGATTTTTGTTTCAAGCGAAAACAAAAACGTTTTTTTTCTTTTTACTAAAAACTTTTACAGAAATATATTACGATATAGAACAAAAGGGATACAGTTTAATTAAAAAGTAAATGAATACGATTTACAATTCAAATTTTTAAATAATATGCATGAGAATATTTAGTGACTTTAGAAGTAAAACATAAATGAATTCGCAGAGATATTTAGTTTTAAAATAATTATTTTCTTCGGTCCGATATTGCAGGGTGAACTTCTATTTTTTTTCAATATACGTTTTCAATATTAAAAGCCGATGCAAAAAGTTATCAGGCATGGGAAAAATACATCTTGTATTCGAAACACTTCAAATACGAAGTACAAAATACCTTACAATAATTGTAGGAAAAATAAAAAAAACCGCGTTCTTCGTAAAAACAGAAAAATTTGAAATACTATTTTTATCTGAAACTTTGATCTGGTTTTTTTTTTTTTTTTTTTAATAAACAAATATAATACAACTGAATAGTGGAAACTTTCGGTTATAGAAATTCGACAAATATTTACAGGTGTTCACTATTCTGAGTAAATTGAGACCTTAACTATTGGGTAGAGAATTAATTAACCGGTAAATCGAGTTTCGGTGATTTTAATCTATGCGCAAACCGAGCCCCACTAATTTTGATCTACCCCCGGTAACACTGAGTGCCAAATATTTATACTTTTTACCTGTTACCTTCAACTATATTATATTAATTTGATTTTTGGAAAATGACGTACTTTCAAGTGCCATTTGGATGTGATTTTGGATCCATAGAGTTACTGATCGAAACTTTCGGATAAGTATTTCCATACGAAAAAGTATATTTGCTGAAAGATAGTAAAAATTGTAAAACCATAAGCTTCATCGGTCCGCTTAGAATCAAAATATTAAACAATTTTATTGGTTTGTACTTTGTTTAATCACATAATATTAGTATAATTATTTGCATAATAAGTTCGTTCGCCTGTAGCTGGAAGTTAAGACTTCCTAATAATATGCAAAATACATACGATTTTTGGAAGAACACGTTTCACACGATCGAGAGTACACCGACCAAGAGAACAAAGTACGACACGACCGAGTTCGACCCCCAAATCTTATTTACAGCAACAGTTTAGAGCAATCGTTGCAGATAAAATTCCTGCTTCCTGTCTGTCTTAGTGTTATTTTCAAAAAATTCTTTTCGACTAATATGTTTGTTACCTAGAGTAATCGACATTTTTCACTAGTACGTACGTACTAGTGAAAAACTGGCAACGTTGTAACACATTTTTATTTATTTATTTATTTTTTTTTTGTGCTCAATCGAGTGTCAAAAAGGTCGGGCTAAACGACCGTGGTCTGTGGCTATTATGACAATCGGTGGGTATCTACAACATTTCACTAACTCTGCGGAAACAAAAATGTCAACATTATTTTGTAGTGTACGACCTTTTAAAGTTGCCGTTATTTTCAGCAATTTCCAACAAGCGCTTTTCTTAATGCTTTTTTAGGTTATCGGAAAATTCCAAAAATAACATTTCGAAGTACCTACTGCACCGTCTAAATCAAATTTACAATTTATTTCGTGAAACTTTCCGAGGGTATAGTATATTTACTATAGAAAAAAAAAAAAACAAAAAATAATTTTATTTGGAATAAATAAAATACATAAAATATGTCATAGTAAAAAGTATATTCGCTCTGCTCAGAATTTAAAGTTTTCGATTGATGCGCTGTTCTATCAAACTTATTGAATACTTAGCAACTGAGTACAACTTTTTTCAGTCCTCCTTGACACGTTATATTCATAAAATATAGAGTGTAAAATCACTGCTCTATTATAGTATTTTCATGTTTACAATTTCATAATTATTGAAAGTTTGAGTCCCCAAAAAAAATATATTTAATAATAAAAGACTATTACGTTGTTGCTGTAGCGCAGCAATGATGTAGTAATAATTTTCAAAAAAAAAATAAGTTAAAAATTATTAAAACAAAAGTTATTACATTTGTCAAATTGTACTGGGACACTTTGTATTTATATATATATATTTATATATATATATATAGTGTATCTTAGAATGAGAGTTAAACATTATATATTATTCTGTAATTAACATTTATACTAATTATTGCTATATTAAATTGTTGTTCACTAAATTGTGTTTTAGTAATTTTTATGTGTGGCTGTATTTTCTTCTGACCATTTTTGTTAATGGATATTTTTTCCTAGAACAATCTCAGAATGGTATCAAGTAAATAATAATAAATATGTGCATATTATGTAATTTGAACACAGATAAAATGAAAAATAATTACTTAAAAATTTTTAAAAACACTTTAAAGCTAAAGATTTTCAATTGGAATAAAGGCTACTCGATATTTATTTATTTATTACGGACCTAAGTTCAATTATTACAAAATAAAATGCAGTATTAGATTAACAGAACTTATAACTTAAAGTGACAACAAGTAGAATAAAACATTTGTTATTTGATCATAAAATAGGAAATATCTAATTATATACTAACAAGAAAACAATGTAATAAGATTAAAAAAAAAAAAAATTAATGAAAACCATTAAGACGTTTATAAAAAGAAATCAAAATCAGAATTTACAGAGTTACCATTATGTAATAGATTAATAATAGAGAATTAAGTATATGTAACTATGGGCGAAATGAATTATATAAAATAAAGTCACTAGTATTATGGACATTAAAGTTTATAAGACTTAACAAAATAAGAATCATCTATTTTGTTATTTAATAATTTTTGAAAAAAAGTAACATAAGAACGTTTCCTGAGATCTTTTAAAGGATTTAGATTTAAAAATTTATTTATTTTCTTTGGTAATCGGAATAAGGAGTGTCCTCACAATATTGAATTTAAAATCCTTAAATCGAAAAAATTCGTTTTGAACACTGCTGCGATGTGATTTGAAATACCAGTATCATTGGAGTCTCAAATAATAGTAGCTTATTCTAAATGAAATCAGACAGTAGAAGAGAAAAGCCATTATTTAAGGTAAAAGGATCGTTAAAAGAAGAACAATATTGCGCATAAGAACAAGGATAGCTAATGCTTTATTTTCGATAGCAATTATAATATGAGGGGAGTATTAAATTGATTACTAAGTTATTTAACTAGATTAATACGAGTGAGAAAATAATATCATTTAGATTAGGTATAGTTAAAAACCAAATTAGTGCGTTTCTTGCGATTGACATTTATTCGCATTTAAGGAGAGACCGTTAAGTATATACCAGTAAGGTGTCTAAAGCTTATTAAATCGATCTGCAGATCTTTGGCATCGAACAGTGAGTTTAAGTTTTTGAAAATTTTCGCATCGTCAGCAAAAAGTAAGACGATTAGTGTATTTGATAGAAAAAATAATATCATTAACAAAAATAAATTAAACAAAAGAGGAGAAAGGTTCCAGTCTGAGGTGACATCAGTTTTTTTCGGATCTATAATTTTTTATTTTAACAAATTGCGATCGTTTGGTATAAAGAAGGATTCAATTTTAAAACAATAAGGGATTTTGGGAAGTCATTTTATTTTTAAATTTTTTGTTATTAAATTTAACTGTAATCAATACTGTGTCAAAAGCCTTTTCAAAGTCAGTAAAAATATTATCAGTTTGATTGCCATGGGAAAACGATATAGTAAAATAAAATGTTTATAAAATTAATGAGATTAGTAATAATAATTGTTGATTTATTACATTTGAAACAATTGAAACCATGCTGTTACGGAATAAGTATATTTTAAAAAAAAAATAGGAGTTAATTTATAATAAATCTATATAGTTACGACCCATGAATTTCCATTCGTTATTTTAGTTTTAAATGAAACATAATATGAGCATAATAATAAATAATAAAATTATGATTTTAATTAAGTTCAACTTCATTTTTGTATTAGAAAAAATTTTTTTTGTAATGTTTATTTTCGCACTTTTGGTTCGCATTTGGGTTATTATATTGTTGCGTTTCTGGGCTACAGCCGACACAGAACCATATTTTGAACTGAATACTTGAATACTCTATTGAGCAGCCAGTGGCTTCTACCAGTAAATACGGGATTAAGGAGAATGGAGTACGGAGGCAAGCAGAGGGATTTGTAAGCCGTATTCAAAGCCCAAGTGGACGCTATTGTAGGCTGTAATGGGAAAGTGGAGTGCCAGTAGCAATAGAAGAAGATCGTATTGAAGAAGCTGATCGTTGACTGGCTGAGATATGTTTTATTATGTGTGGAAAGTGAAAACTAAGAGTCCCACATAATATTATTATAATTAGTGTTAATTTTATTTCATGTTCTTTTTAATAATATTCAGTGGCGTATTTACGGAGGTCGTCCAGGGGTACTGGACCCTCCCCGGAACTAAAAAAAATTCAATACAAACAAATTATCCTCCAATGAATTAAGTAATAAATAAGTATATAAAAGGTATAAAATGCAACGAGAGAAGAAGAGTACCGGTCCTAATTTAAAACCTTTAAGATTCTAAGTGGACCCCTTACAGTGGCGTATCCAGAGGGGATCTGAGGGGGCTGAAACTCCTCCCAAAATTTTTCATTTATTATCCACAGTATTTAACAGTTGACCTTTAATTTTATAGTGTCTAAATAATTCAAGTTGTTTTTATCTATAGTCATTATCTAATTAATAATTAATGTTAATATCTAATTAAGATAATATCATCTTCAATGGCAAATATATAAATTCATTTAGGTTTGATCAGGTAAACATATTTTAATTATTTAAAATTATTTGGGTTTTGTTGTACTTTGCACCTAAATGACCCCATAGTGTCAAATCTGTAAGAGGATTAAAATTAAATTTTAATTATTATTTCATTTTATAATAAATAAGACTGTAATATGGTGCATAGGTACTAATTAAATAAAAATGCAGTTGTTGGGGGGGGAGGGGTGTACATGATTTTATGGGCTTTCTTCTAATTTATAAAAATTAATGAAATCAAAAAGGACTACGGAATTTTGTCACTGATCAGCCCCTCGCAAAAAAAAAATCCTGGATACGCCACTGACCCCTTACAAATTACTATCTGATATAAATAAATAAATATATATATATATATATATATTATACAGTAGCTATTTTAAAATGTTGGACCCTCCCCAGAAAAATTTAAAAATACGCCACTGATAATATTACATATGATCTAGTTATTGCCAAGTATTTTAATTATCTGTGCGCCAAAGGTGGAAGTAGAAAAAGTAGATCCCACACCGTCATTCTGTTGTGAATCAGTTGATTTGTTATTTATTTTATAATAATTGCTGATAGTGTTGACCAAACAAGACAAATATGTCGTAGAAAAAAAAAAAAAAAAAAAAAGAAATATTAAATAGCTAAACGATGTTAAAAATTATAGTTATCACTGTTATTCTAGAAAATATTTCTCGGATTAACTAACAAAATGTTCGTTCCATAACGTTTTAGCTTAATAATATAATATAAAACTTCAGTGTTCATGACAAGAGACCTATTTTTATTTTATTTATTTCGGTGATCCCTTAAGTAACCATTTCTGGCAGTATTTTACACTTTATGTTGTTTCTGTACTCCACAGTTCTGTTATTTAATGAAAAAAAAAAAAAAAAAAAAAAAAAAAAAAAAAAAAAAAATAAATTTAAAAAAAAAAATAAACATCATTGTAAAAACACTAGCTTTTTCACTTCGTTCGGAATCTAAAACAATACGTGTCCGCGTGCGCACAATAATGAACGTACGTCGTAAAAGTATCCGTAAACGATATAATACAAACGAGATCATAACGCCGGTCGTGTGATGGGAAAGTCGTCGTCGCGCGGTCACGAAAAGCCCACCGCCCGGGCACGAAACCCGGTGACGACCGGCGATCACAATATTGTTACCGAAAATCGTTCTGACCGCGGACGAAGAACGCGCTCGCTCGTACTTTCTACGTACCTAACCGCCTACACACACACACACACACACACACACACACACACACACAAACACACACACACACACACACACAAACACCGCGTTAGACCACTATAACGAACACACGATTTAATAATAATATTTAGGTAGGTACACGTCATGCGCGCATATTGATCGATCGGCTCGAAACGCGGTCGATTTAGTAGTTATGTAACGTCGGTCGGAGATATAAGGCGCTCGGGGTTCGATATTTGGACTCTGTGTTAGGAAACACGACGTACCTATCCGAGATAGGTAATCCGATCCGTAGTTAGGAATACGAATAAGTAGTAGTTATAATGTTATATTATATTTTATGCTTATGCTAGTGATGAAGCTACGTGTGAAATAAAGAGACCCTGTAGTGACACACACACACACACACACAGTTCTTTCGCAATCCGAGTATTAAGTACCGCGGATTTTTCTTCTTTTTTTTTTTTTTGAGTGGTATCGTTTTGGTTTTGGTAAACTCAAGAAAACGCTTTTTTTTAATTATATTAATTATATTCCATATTTATCGTTCAATAATAATTATAATTATTTAACAAAAATTATTCGTTTTATAATTTTATGTTGTGTGTGTGTGTGTGTGTGTGTGTAGTAAACAAAGAATTTGGTTGTTGATTATAATATTATGACTTGGACAAAAGTGAAATTCTACATAAAATGTGTAGTTAAGATTGAAATAAAATAGAAAAATTTGAATTTAATTAATGTAATATGACAATTTGTTTTATAATTTATGTGAATTTAGTTGTATTTGAATATAAAAACATTAAATGTGGAAACACTGGTATTAACGAACGTAAATTTGTATTTATTTTTCGCTTTCTCAAATCGGTTTTTGTAGACGGTATTTTTCGCCACCTAATAATTTGACTCTAGTGACGCCAGTGGGATCAGAACACTTTCTACAGTTCCTGACATCTATTTTTTGACATAAAAATATTAATTTGATATATTAAAAATAATAAAAATTGAACTTAAATGACAGTGCGGAATCGCCAGTTACAAACTGGAACACGAATTTTCTTATGTAAGAGTATTGTACCATAAACCATACGCTCACATCACAGAAGTGCTAAATGTACTTAGCTCCCCACGCTAACTCAATGTTATCCCTCCTAATGTACAATCTGTACGTAATACACGATTAGTGCTGTTTTCTTATTTGCTATTTATGTTTTTTCTTTTTTTCTACAATAACACAATCTAGGCCGAGAATTTTTATTTTAACTCAACGGATTGTGATCCTGTCCAAGCAAAATCAATTACTAGTTATTACAATATTATCGATGGATTGAATGAGACAGTTTTTCAAAACTCGTCCCAATCATGAAAAAATCTCTTATGCTCATTTTTCTGTGACTTTAACATAATACCGATTAAAAAAAATATATACATCAAAATAAAGTATCAATTTTAGTGTGATTACATACAACATATAATGTTAAAACAGCGGTCTAATCGGATAATTGAGTAATAAATTAAATCCGAGTAATAACATTGCATTGAAATATTTTTCATGAGTTTTCTGAGGTATAACTTCTTTTCATTATAAAGAGTCTGAGTAGTGACAGTGCTCAGGATCTCGTAGGTTTTTCGTTCATACTTAACCCCAACACTTTTGGACACGGTTTGTAGTGCAAACTCGGTGCAAACGTTGCGCCAATGCCTATTATTTTCAATCTGCCAACTCTAATACAAATTCCAAAAACTCCGGTACCTACATTCTGTACACAACGAGAGTACGGGAGATGTTTTGCGTGAAGAATTATTATTGTTTTTAAACGCGCGTCGCTATTCTTGTATTGTTCAGTGCGAATAAACGCTACTCGATCGAGTCTGAATGGCATCAATTAAAATCCCACTGAAGCACCCGGAGGGGTTAAAAACTTTTCAACGATTGCAGTTGACGCACGCGCACATCGGTACCTAAATTTATTATTAAGGCCAGGAAGTTGACGATTTTGTATTTTTTTTTTTTTCAACTCCTTTGACGGTGCTTTAAAGGAAACGTTTCAATAACATATAAATAAATTTCTTTTACCATAATTCGTGTCAACTGTAAAATAATATTATAATTATAATCACAACTATATAACACTAGAACTATTACAAAGTTTCAAAAAAAATATTATAGAAATAAGTTAATAAATTGGAAATAATAATTTAAAACGAATAAATAATTTGAGTAATTTCAACAATGTTTCGTAGTCATTGTTTAAAGTATTTTTCTGGTGCTTTAAGGGCATAAATACATTTCCTCTCGGGGCATTAAAATCCTATCCGTAATTGTTATTGTTTCAATTTCTAATTTTCAATACGAAAAGGCAATGGATAAACAGGACTGTATTTTTGTAATTTTTAATGGTGATGGGAAAGTTGCCAAATAATTTTAGATTTTGCTCGTTCGACCCACCAATATTAAATAAGTACTTAAAATATCGTTAATTGTATTAATTAGCTATAATATTCGGATGACAAGTAAAATTATATATCAATGTTAAAGTATTGTAAACTATTATTTATACAATAATATATATATATATATATATATATATATATATATATATATAAACATTTTAACAGTCATTATTTAAATTAACAACTAGTTGTGTGTGGAGCCCGTAACCTTGTCTGCTGCAGAACTTAATTGCTGGTAATCTCAAATTAAAATCGTTTAAAAATAAGAGAAGAAAAAAAATAACAAGTTACAATACTATTATTACACTTGAAAACAGAAAAGAAAAGTTATGATTTATGAAACGCGAAAAAAAATCTTACAAGTGTATCGTTGTCGTCATTGTAAATTATACACCGGAAAAATGTATACATAATATATTATAACATAATATTATACAGGGTGCTCCACGAGGATTCCGCCAATTGCGATATACCCCAAAATAATGAAAATGATAATTTTTTTTTTTATTTTTTTAAAGATTCACGCGGACAAGGACAACAAATATTTCCTATTTTAGTTGAATTCAATGTTTTTGTAAAAAATATTAAAAATTCGTTTTTTATTTTCGAAAAATTCTTAAATAACCATTTCACAGCGTTCATTTTTCTGACATTTTTGAAAATTATGATTATTATTATTTTAGTCTCTAGAAAAATGTATGTACGTAGTATTGTGCTGATATTTTCTCGTCTCATTTTCTAAGAATAATTAATTATAGTATAATAAATACATAAAAAAAAAAAAATTATTCAATCATTTATTGCTCTACATATAATTAATACTAGTTGAACCAGTGTTCGATAGCTCTCATAACTTTTGTAATTCAAGTACAGATAAAATGCAAAATACATTAGCTCTTTGGAATTTCAATGGTACGTAGAACAAAGTACATTTTTATTTTAGACTTTGTGAAAATATAAAATACATATGTACTTTTTCAATATGAAAGTAAATATACATTTGTACTTTGGACTTTGATAACGTGAAAGGACAAAATACATTATACTATTTACATTATGTTACACATTTTATTTTACTTTTTTTATTTTGTTTAGTTTAATTACATATTATTATACAGTATGCAGCACTAAAATTATTTATCACTTTTATAAATTCTTAACAAAATCAAATGGTACTTTAGATTTCAATTTTTGACAAATACAATATACTTTTAAATTTTGTACTTTGAGTTTTGATAAACACAAAATACTCATATACTTTGTACTTTGACAAATACCAAATATTTATGTGCTTTTAGACTTTGACTATTGACAAGTACAAAATGCTTATGTACTTTGTATTTCAGTATTGGTAAAATACAAATTTGTCAAATACCGATTTGAACAAATAAAAATTATTACAAATCATAAGGTTAATAGTGAAATTAAAATATCGAAACTTCGAAATATTCTGAAAAATAAACCCTATAAAATTGCTGTCCATAAATTAATATAAACAAAATATGTTTTATTAAAATATTCAATTAAAATACGAATCGTTTGCGTAGTCCTAGTCTTTGCGAGTCTCTATAAAAAAAAAAAAAAACATAAATCGATTACCTCTATTTTAAATATCACGAAAGATATCGCACAACGGGTAAGTACTGTACACAGGGACACCCTGTACGCGTGTATATTATTAAAAACAAAATGTTTCGAGACTTTTTTTGACTTTTATACGAAAGAACCTTTTTAAGGATATAAACACAACATTTTTTTTTTTTTTTCCGAAGGGGAAGCGTCCATTACGCGTACGCGGAGACGTAATCGTGTTCACACGGATATCCCTTCGGAACTGTGCGGCGGCGAATCCCCAGTATCTTTTTTGTGGGGAGTTGACTCGATGTCGGCAAACAAAAAAATTAATGGTGTACAAACTTCATTGAAATGACGAGGGGTGGTCGACTAATCTTTGAAAATATATACTTCAGCGAACCCTTGTCCAGCAGGCTGTATATACACGAGATATAAACACGTAAATATGACTCCACTTATTTCGAGCACGTACAGAGCAGTGGGGGGGGGGGTTGGATACTTGTCACCGAATAAACATCAGTCCAAAGACGGTGTATAATAATTATCGCGTTACGTAAAGTTTTGTGATTTTGTGTCGAGCAATTAAAATCGATTGAATATCTGCAAACAGGTAATTAATGATTAATTTCAATGAACGAGTGCTATTATAGGAAATGCTGTAATTTTGTTTAAAAAAATTTGCACAGACGGTTTTTAATTTTATTGTTTTTGGTGCTCGTAAATTGAAAAAAACATACGATTAAGTGATAATATAAATTGGTTTTCAAAACTCAAAATTAATCATCTTTCTCGCGAATAATGAAATGAAGATTGAACGCGGTCAGCTCTGTAATTAATGTAAATTGTTTAACACACTAAATATAAAATTTGTTAATCATTATTCTAAAAAAATATAAACTCAACAGCCTAAATGATATGTTGTCTGTGCTCATCATTCATTGACTGATTACAACGTGTTATTGTTATTATTTAAAAATAATAACAATAATAACGTATTTAATAACTAGGGCTAAGGATTATAAAAGTTAGAATGTTTTTCAATAATCATTGAAAACATGCTATTTTTCTATAATAAAAGTGCATATTTCAATTATTATATTTGAATTTTAAGTGCGTACTTCACATGTTTTTCAATATTTGATATGAATTTTTTTCATAAAAAAAAAAAAAAAAATGAAGAATTGAGGAGAAATTCTAAAAATTGCCTCTCTAAAGTACCAACTAGAGGCAAATCCGATTTCAAAAAGTTTATGATTGAGACTTTTTGATAAGTATATCTATACGAAAAAGTGTTTACAGAAAAGACAATAATAAACGTCATTCTAAAAAAAAAAAAATTAATTCGAAGAAATTATGAAAACATAAATTTATATGCTGTGAACTATAAAATAGGAGAAATAATATTACATATTTGAATTATAAACAACACAAAACAAATTTTGGCCGAATCCATTTTCTTTTACAATGTAGACGGGAAAATATTTTTAAAAAAAACGTGGAAATTTATTAAATTCACAGCCGTGAAAATAAACAATTTTTTACTTTGATAAAACAAATTTAAATTACATACAATTTACCGTGTTAGCTGTTTAAACTATATTTTACATAAAATAACTGGTTAATTTGATAACTTAGTACATAATTTTTTTTAACTAACCAAACATTAAAGGTTGCGTATAAATTATGTACTGTGAAATAAACTATTTTTTCCAAAATGTATTTGTCACACAGACAAAACATCACTCAAAAGCCTGTTGAATACATATTCGTCAAAGACTTGTAACAATACTATTAAATACTATTTACGTCTAATTGAAACGCTTTATGCGGCCCGTTCATACTTAAACGCGACGATAGAAAATTTATTGTTGTGTTTGTTTTGAATAAAAAAATATTAAAATGTGTTTAAAACTTTTTTTCCCCGTTCGGAACGCGTTTGATGTTAACGACTTTTACACGGAAAAACGACAATTTCAACAGTTGTAAAACGCAATTACTACGTAAAAATGTCAGTGATAAATATAATATTATAATATAAAAAGGATTTTGCGCACAAAATGCTCTTGTGTAAATAGTCGCGCGTAATATAATGAGGTTTTTCATTGTTAACGGGATTACACGTCAATGAAAAAAATAATAATTGCCTTAAAATTAATATGTTCTTCGCATCATTATTATTATTATTATTATTATTATTATCATACTACTATATATAGACACTGAGAGTGGTTTACTTCTTTACGGTATAATATTATTATTTTCGCGTCGCAATATCACCGGAATGTATTCATTTTTTGAGAAGGAACACGTGTTTTTTGTAAGGTTTTTTTCTTTTTGTTATTGTTGTTTACCCTTCTAAATGTCACAGCCATCGGTGTTGAGTGTCTTATAAAGTGCCATTTATTTATTTTTTATTTTTTGACGTCGTAGTCTCCTTCTCGCGGTCGTACAGAGGGATGAAAATATAACGTAAGCACATATAGGGGGACGGAAATGTGTTGATAAGGGCATAACATAATATTTTCATACGTCAAAACTTTTAATCGTCCTTGAGTCACATTCGACGTAGAAGTCATTAAAAAAACTTTTTGTTTTTTAATAAACTATCGGATTTTAGATTCTGAACAAAGCGAAGAAGCTAGTGTTTTTACAATGATGTTTATTTTTTTTTTTCTTTTTTCTTTTTTTTTTCTTTTTTTTTTTCTGTTAACACTTTTTCGTATAGAAATTCTTGTCCAAAAGTTTCGATCAATAACTTTTTGAAACCGGATTCGCCTCTAGATTGTAC
>JAIPRM010008667.1:0-15618 GCA_025469315.1 Stegophylla sp. TES_Ste_2020
AATGATGGTTTCCGAGTCGTTTTTGTCAAATTTTGGGTAGTTTTTTCCAAAAAAAAAAATTGAAGAATTGAGAAATTCAAAAAATGACCTCTCTAAAGTACAATCTAGAGGCGAATCCGGTTTTAGAGAGGTACTGATCGAAATTTTTGGACAAGTATTTCTATACGAAAAAGTGTTAACAGAAAAAAAAAAAATAAACATCATTGTAAAAACAATAGCTTCTTCGCTCCACTCAGAATCTAAAACTAGACAAAACTCAAGAATATATTTTTCACCTTCCATGGCAAATAACAATTATAAAACATTGTGTATTTCGCTCGTCGGGGTGTTCTTCGCAGGTCAGGTGGGGTACTCTTGATGGGTGTGTTAAATTTTAAAGAAACGAAAAAAAAAATTTCTTTGATAAAACGATTCTGAACGAAGCTTCAACTAATGCACAATAATAATTATCAGTTTTGAAGAATTGAACTTAAATGTTAAACTATAAATTATTTTGTTACATACAACATTTACAAAAAACGAAAATTAATATTCACATATTCACTTACACCTAATGAATATTCCATAAATAATAATATAAACATAAATAATGCCTGTGTGGGATCCATAGAACTTTAATTTCAAATCTTTTTCCACTGAGATAGAAAAGATTTCTGATTAGGAAGATAAGAAGATTGAGTGTTATGAATTAAAAGGAATTAAATGAGTTTGTAGGCAGAAAAGCGATTCAGTAGTGATGAGAAATTTGTTAGGTTGTAAGGAGGCGAGTTGGAGTGATTCGATAATGGCAAAATATTCTGCTGTATATGAGGATAGTGAAGGTGGATGGTCATAACAGACATTATATATTTTAGGTTGTAAAATGTATATAAATATAATAAGGTGTTTTTCATATCCCTACTCATTAAAAAAATCAAATAGTTTTAATTTGTATTATTATGTAATAACTAATAATTATTATAACAATTATTCAACATGAACAGTTTTAACAAAATTTGTCAACAGTTAAAATATTAACTTTAAGGTACAAATTGTGCGCGCCAAATAACTGAAATATTTATCAATATAAAATTTTAAACAAATCGACAAAATAATAATTTACTTGCTAAACTATTAAATAAGTACACATTTTCATCTAATGTTAAAAACATACAAAATTAGTGTTAACTATAAAAAAAATTACACTATAATACTTTATAATAATATTATGTTTTGTTATTAAGTTATGTGATATAGATATAGAGTCGTAAATAGTCATATTTTAATAAAACCACAAAATGAGTACACTTTATATAATAATATATGGGGTTATTTTTTTAATACTGGCATGTAAATTATAGTTTATTATTGTTTTGTATAAGTAACTTGTTAAAGAAGGCTTAATATTTTGTGTTTGTTTGGTTTACAGATTGGGCCAATTTGTTTGCTTGTAAGTATATTTGTTACCAGAAAAGATGACATTATTCGATGTTGGCAATGACCAGTCAATAACGATAATGCCAGATTTAGTAAGGAATTAATGTCAATTACTAGCTGTTTATGACAATTCCTGATAAAAAGAAGGCAAAAATATATGATACAATTATATTAAACATTTTTGTTAATGTAACATCAACATTTTATATTTAATTATCCCAACTATTACATGGTAAATTAATATGACACTAAGAATTGTATGATCTAGATTCTAGTAGATTAGTGTGTGATCACACATTCCATTAAAAACAGGATAGCTTCATTTTTAAGCATTATATCCTTTTGTCCCCAAAAACTTTGAACGGGACCATTTTTATCCCACTTTCAGAAAATGGTCCAGTTTTTATTTAGTCTCTTCCATATTATGCACATAAAAGAAAACGTCATACATGGGGAAAAAAATAAAAAATAATAATTTTAAAGCTTTACAATGAAATCAAAATTTGATTTTTCTACCCATAAAGGCAAAAGTCAAAATAAACGTGTTGGAATTAATAAATATTAAAAGTGAAACTTTGGACACATTTTCATTTTATGCAATAGAAGTTTTAATCAGGTGGCATCAATTATCTCACAAAATTATTTCAATTTTGGGAAACAGTCATAATTAGTACAAATTTAGAGGTACTAGTAAAGGACAGGAGTGGTACAAAAAATTTTGAGAATCTGAGTAATATTATAATATTAATAGATACTATATATTATTATAATATTAATATTATATATTACTATATTTTGATGCAGATTTATAACATTTCTTACCATAATACAGTAATTTTGATAAAACTATGAAATATCCTTTTCTGTTATCATCGACAATGACTAGGAAATCACGACAACTCCTAAATTGTTATATTTTCCGGTAACATAAATATATGGTTATAATTAACCAGACCAAAATCAAAATTTTTGACATTCTGACACCATTCCATAAATACACTATTAATTAACAGATATATCTGTTCTTTAAATATTACCAAGTAAACATTCTTAAAATTTATCAATTTTTAGATATGCCCATCAAAAAAATATTGGTTTAGTTTAATAGGCTATCTAGTAACTTTAATTTATCATACAAAAATCATTTTTATGGTGTGAATTACTCGTTATTTTAATGAACATTAATTTAAAAATAATCATGTATAGTCAATTCAATATAGTTTATAGTTTGTTGTCTACGAATTTTAAAATGAATTAAAATAATTTTAAAAAGTAAATTAAATAAGCTTATATTAAGGTTAGTGGTAAATCAGTATTATATATAAAAATACATAACAAATTGGTAAATTGGTATTTATAACTATTAATAAATAAATATTCTTTTGCTATTCATCGATTATAAAAATACATCATTACAATAAATTACCAGGATAATTGTATTACAACATTTAATATTACAAATATATGTAAAATTAAGTTTTATACTATTAATTATTGTAATGTATATCATACTACTCTAAGCTTTCCCTTGATGCTCTTTAACATTTTGGTTATAACTTCTTTAATAACAATATTAAATATGTAAAATATAAAGTGAAACAATATTTTTAAAATAATTATATGTAAAAGAAAAACTTTAACAAGTCATTTTAAAGATTTTTTATTGTTTTTTTCAAGTAAGTTGTTAAATTAGTAAAGTTACTTAATAATAGTGTCTTATTTGGTTACATTATAACACATGGCATGGCACAGCACATTGGTAAACAAACTGGTACCATTGTTGCTCCAGAACTTTGTTTTTCCTTTGATTTGCTCTTACTTTTGTACTTGTACATTCCTTTACCTTTGGCTTTCATTTCCCCTCGACCAAATTGACCTTGCTAAAAACATTTAACAGATTTAATAATAGCACAATATTAATTATATAATTTTAAAAACCTGTTGCATCGCATCTTCTTTTTTTACAAATGTTGTTGATCCAGGTGGATAGAATACTGGTGGTCCAACCACTGACTGTGTCACTTCAGCTTCTTTTACTTCCGTCAATTTCTCCGGACCTTTATGTTCAGGAGCTTGATTATCGGGAAGTGGCTTTTTAATCGGAATCGTATATTCAGCAGCCTTATCACTTTGGTATTCTCTGGATTTAGATTGATAATCGTTGACATTTGAATGATACTCTTTATTACTTTTGTAGGTCGAGTAATCTGTTTTATCACCAAATGACGCCATTAAATCATCCAAACGTTTTGGTGGATTTTGAAGTCCAGGTGTATCAGTTTCATCTCTTGGAAATGGTGAATGTCTTAATGGTAACTGTTCCTGGTATGAAGGTTTTGTATAAACGTTTGGTTGTCCATATTTCGTGTTCTCTCGAGTTTCACTCAAATATTTATATGAATAAACTGTCTGGCCAGGCGGTGTTGTAAATGTATTGTCCACACTAGAAAAACCACATGAATACGAGTTAGTTCATTCATTTTATTTATCATCGTGTTCACGTCACATTTCCTGAACAGAATTATGAACCTCACGTACGATCACAATAATATTAACCTCCAAAACACTTACTAACCTCACGGGGAAACGGCGGGTTACAGGGGGCGTGGCATGGGCGACCCAGGTCACCTCTTCGCTGTGACATACACACTCATTACAATCCCTCGAAATATATATTATTTATAAATTCAAATTTACTAAATTTAATACTCACTTGATTCTGCTTGGATCGGACGGACTGAATTTCTGATCTGACTGAGGTGACACGGTTCTGTTCGTATAAGTTTGGTTATTCGAGTAGTTTCTGGGTTCTGGAGGTTGAGCAAAAGAAACTGGCGACGGTGATCGATGAGGTGATGGAGAACGTGGAGATGGCGATCTGTGCGAACGGGGAGATGGAGGCAAATCGCGAATTGAACGACTTCGGTTTTCAGTGCGATAATCTTCTGAATAATTGTACACTTTAGATTGACCTGGTTCTGTTGTGGGGGAACCATATTTCTGATACGTCGAATAAGTTGTGGTACCCGGTATAATTTTTTTAGTGGTCTCTTTTGAATATATTGAAGTCTGATACGTGCCCGGCGTTTGGTTCTGAAGCAATTTGGTATAATGTGGTGCATCAACCAAATCTGTTATTCAATAAAAATATGCATGTGAATCATTATTAATTACCTATATGGGTTTCAAAACAAAAAATATTGCAAACCTAAAGGTTCTCCATTTGATGTCGACATTTCGTATGTGGAAACCACTTCAGTATTTCCTGGTACTTTAGTCCTGTTAAGACTTCCGTATCGATGTTCTTCGTGTTTACTATACTGTTTATACGGTGTACTTGTCCTCAATGGTTCGCTATTTAGATTCAATAGAAAGATTATAATATACATATTATTCAGTCTCACGTTGTTTAGATATAGAGGTATAAACTATAAACCCCATGATACTTACATGGTCGACTCAGTAGTTATAACTTCATGTCTATTAACTCCCGAGTTCGAAAATCCAACTTTCTGAGCATGATTTAAATCGTCTAGTAATGAATCAAGTTCAGAAATACTTTGTCTCATATTGACGCCATTTGTTTCGTGTCTGGGCAATATGCCTTTATCTAAAATACAGTTTGGTACGATACTTACAAGTGTCATTTAAATGTAAAAATTGATTGCTATTTATGAAAACGTAGGTATGTACTTTCTGTCGTTTTGTTGTACTGGTATGACGATACTGTTTCATAACCTGCATTTTTTCCACTGTTTGTCTGTCGCTAAAATATCAATTTTTTAATTTAATAAAAAATAATGATATGATAAAATAAATGATACTGTGTTTATTACTAACCAACAAGTCAACCGATTGAAGATCAGGTAATCGTTCATTAAGTACAGTGGATTTATTGGATGGGTTGAGGTACTGGATTTCATATTCCTTGTTAGTCTCCGTTTGGCCATTACCAATTGTCCTTGATGTACTTTTAGTTATTTCTCTATACCCAGTGGACGACGTATTGTTGATTCCATGATTTTTACGCGGAAGAGTAGATTGCAAATCGTCCAATAACAACTCTAAATAATAAATATTCAAGTCAGTACTAATTATATGATGTAACACTTGTAACAACTAAGGTTGTAACAATATAGTAGGTGTATAACATATAACAGTGTCAAGGTGTTTTATTCCGGAATATTTAATAATAATCTGAGCGTGCTGAGAGGAGAGGCATTTTTTTTTTAAATAGCACGATTGATTCCATAAAAGACAATATTATCAACACGTTCATTTTGCCCATCATGTCATATGCATATTACATTATATTAAGCATTTTCAAGTCGAGGAAATTTTACGAGATTTGCATTTTACAAAAGTTGTATTAGATCATTAAATTATAAACTTAGTAGAATATTACCAACTTTCTAAACCAGGAAGCGTGAAATTTACTAGACGATATTGTTCCGATTTTGTCCACAGTCTATTTTTAGATTCTGAACGAAGTGAAGAAGCTAGTGTTTTTACAATGATGTTTATTTTTTTTCTGTGAACACTTTCGTATGGATCTACTTGTCCAAAAGTCTCGATCAGTAACTTTTTAAAACCGGATTTTCCTCTAGTTGGTACTTTAGAGAGAGGTCATAACATTTTTTTTCTCATTAAATATTTTTTCCTTTATTTATTACATAAAAAAAAAGTAAAGTAAAGCAAAGTAAAGTAAAGTAAAGTAAAGTAAAATAAAGCAAAACAAAGTAAAGGCAAGAAAGCCGGACATACTTCGCACCACGGATATTTCTTTGCTCTTCGGGTCAAATACTCTTGGTAAGTGTGTATAAAATGACGACCATTATTGATCTTTATATTATTAACTTCTTTCGTTCAGAATCGTCTTATTGAAGAAATGATTTATCGTTTCTTAAAAATTCCACAAACCCACCAAGGGTATCTGAACCGAATATCTGTGGTACGAAGTATGTCCGGCTTTCTTGCCTTTACTTTTTTATACATTTCATTTTTGAAAATGATCTTTCTCTACTGCAGTTTGTATTTAGTCACTATCATAAATAAATACATCATATGGAGATCAATTACTGAATATATATATATAAATATATGTATATATATATATATATATATATATATATACTGGGTGTCCCAGTACTCCCAGTACGATTTGATAAATGCAATAACTTTTGTTCTATTAATAATTTTCTACTTTTAGATTCTGAATAGTATTATTATAACGTCAATAAAATTGGTGATATGATTTATTTAACAATATTAAAAAATTATTCGCAAACTTAAAAAAAATCATAGAAAATGAACGAATTAAAACTTTATTAGTGATTTAAGTACCAATATTTTTCTAAAAATCAGATTTACAAAATGCTTTTTTTGATATGTTCGTTTACTTAAAATTTAAATGAGTAAAATATAAAAACAGTAAACAGGTATATTATTATTATAAAATGTATCTACATTGAAAGATTGCTAAGCGATATTGAAATAATGAAGCATATAAAAATTTTGACTTAATTAGGGTACTAATTTACTCACTAGTAATAATAAAATTGTTATTTATGAGAAATATTTTATGGCTTGAACCATTTATAAAGTGTAGATCGGTTAGCTACAATTTTACATTTCGTCATATTATTTTGTATTTGTGTGAGTTTGAAAATCACAATAATTATTGTTATGAAGGTAAAATATATTTTTCTTTAAATGTTTGCTCACGTTTCTATTTTTAATAGTATTCGCTTTAGTCCATATAGCCGAAATGTGTCAATGTTCAAACAAATTTGTAACATTATAAAAATAGAAGTTGGAAATTAAACACAGTTACATCTAGAATACTTCAAAACTTAGGCCATAACCTTATACATTATGTTACCAAATACCTATCGGCTATCTAATAATGTACCTATGCATTAAAAAGGAAAAAAAATTAATTCCCACGTGACCCATTTTGTTTTAGATTTCACCGAAAATTTTTTATTTAAAAGTTATCAGTTTATAATAATTAATGATATGTTCATATTAAAATTGATTTTTTACCTCTTATTGATTTTTACACTGGTGACTATTACTACAATATTGGACATGTCCATTGTCCATATAGTCATATAGATAATTACGTGACTAATCTAATTTTTGGTTTATGTACTTACCGAGTTTTGCTTCGCCTTGATTTTGATTTGGTCGGCTATACATTGTTCTAGATTCTGTAACATAATAAACATTATTGTATTGAAAATCCACGTCCACATTTATGATAATAGACAATGCTATATATAGTTGCATGTAAGAATAATAACAGTAAGAATATTTAACAAAAACTATACATAGGTAATACACACATTTTTGTTAACTTAAAAATAAATTTGTGGGTGCATTATATTTTCTGGGTTTTCAAACAAAAGTGACAATTGTTAAAGATTTCCCAACAAATGTTTTTTAAAATAATATGACTTCAACATTTTTCATTGAAAAGATATCCATAAAAACATATACCTATAAAATGAAATTATAATTTTATTTTCCATTAAAATTTACTTAGTCTTTTAATAGAATCCCCATGAAATTTCCAACTACGTACATTTAGGATAGACGATTCTGAGAAGAGTATTAGTTTATTTAAGATAATTTTACTTAAAAATTATAAAGTTTGTTATGATAGCAAAAAAAAAAAAATTTTAATCAGCCAATCTTATATTTCACTATTTACTAAGAAAAGTAAAATAAATGTTTTACATTTTCTACATATTTTGTGCCAAAATATTTCACATATTACATTATATTATATAAAGTTTGGATTTAAAAAAAGATAGTTTCCGAGTCTTTTTTTGTCAAATATTGAATAGTTTTTTTCAAAATTTTAAGAAAACTATTGAGAATTTCGAAAAATAACCTCTTAAAAGTACTATATCTAGAGACAAATTATGATTCAAAAAGTAGCTGATCGAAACTTTTGAACAAGTATTCTACAAAGAGTAAATTATAAGTTATTAAAACAGCATGCATTTTTTAAGGAGTTCTTGTAATATGAATTATTATTGAATGTTATTCATCAGGTACCAGAGAGAAATAAAATATATTAACATGTTATTTTGATACCATGTGACTATATTATTTAAAGTACATTCTTGTTGGTTAACTCCGTAAAACGTAATAACTTACAAGTCTAGCAAATCTTTTAACTTTTACATTTACTATTATATTATTATCTTACAATTATTATATATTGCCATTGATAATGTAGGTATGTAGACATTCTAAAACGTCTGACCTTTTTGCCTAATATGATCAAAAAATGTATAAAAAAAATGACACACAGATGCCTTCACTACATGTATGGTATTGTAAGTTCGCATATCCTTCATATTATGCAATATTCTGAACGTAATCCACCAAAACCGTATTTATAGTAGCCTAAAAGAATATAAATCTTTTATTTATATTCTTTATATTATATATATAAATAAATATATATATTATAATATATATACTTATAATATATTAATATATATATTTATAATATATTTTTAATATATTATTATATATAGATATATATTATATCTTATATTTTCTTTGGTACCTTCACTGTTTTGAGTTTACATAGGTACTTACGCTATTGTAGTATTTATCTATCTGTATCTTTAGTCTTTAAATACGAACCATGGCGATTATTTTCGAAGAGTGCAGTGTTCTAACAGACATCAACGATCCATTAAAGAATAAGTACCAAAATAAACATAATACATAATATCTAGTAGTTCAGAGTTCCAAATTATGTAAATAACCATTGTTTAGAAATGACTCGACAACGCTGGGTTCAACATAAACACGTCGTATACTATCTACAGCAAAATACAAACGACGTGCTATGCATATTATGTATAGTTGTACCAACAATATTATATATCTAAATATAGTGTTTGGCATTGATACGCATAATATATGAAATTCCATAGGGCTATTACTCAAATGTTGAAGTTTTATCGCATATACAAAAGAAAAACGTTTGTTTTGTATCGACTGTTGTGCTGGTGACGAATGAAGATAAATGAAGAATTCGTCAGCACAATGTCTACAAATAAAATGTGGTTATAATATATGGTGAATATAATCCTCACTCCTCAGGAATATGTCCAAACATCACTATAATGCAATTTATAGTGGTGATGCAGCTGTTGTATTGATGGTGTCTCTCGTGTCAGCAACGACATTACGACAATAATTAGCACGTCCATTTGGGTTTTTACACACGCTCCTTTTCCTGTTTAATTGGTGCCCGTGTCAATCGTTGCAGTCGTTGTCCGTCAGTGATAAATTGTCATTTCATCGTCTCTACTATAATTACTAAAATACTGCAATGCTATCAATTATACATAACCGACAGTGAATGTAAACGAACTGCTTTTAAAATGTGGGATAAACTATCGTTTGTCGTGCGTTAGTTTGGTAGGAAAAACAAAATTGACAAAAAAAAATACCGGGTGACTAAAGTCATTGATTATAATTATTAGTATTTATAATCAATGCTATAACTGAAAGGCGTTAAAACTTCTGGAGGTGATTCAATACTACAAATTCAACATGTTTCGTACAAACCCAAGTCCATTTCCTTTATCATGGATAACTAAGTAGTCGTTATAAAGCTAACTCAAAATAATTTTAGATGCCCGAAAGTAGGTTTATTTATTTATTTATTATTATTGTTTATTAGAAATGTTAATTAGCTTTTAGCAACAGCATATTCAGTTTCCTCTATCATAATTTATAATACACAATGTGTATCATATATTATGTATTTTCGAAGACACAACTTTTTACGCGTAAAAAAATAGTAATATTTTCTTCCTACTTTTTTCTTACACTTTTTAGTAAAGTAAATTTAAGTACCTTAATAATTAATTATTTAAATTTTAGTACTACTCTTAATGAGTGTGTTGAAAACGACGACTATTATTGTTCTTTATATTTATTAATTTCCTTCATTCAGTATTATTGAAGAAAATGAAATATCGTTTCTTTAAAATTCTACACGCCCACCAAGAGTATGTGACCTGAGGAGTAAAGAATATCCATGGTGCAAAGTATGTCCGGTTTTCTCCTCTTTATACTTTACTTATCTTTGCTTTACTTTATTTTTTAATAATAATAATATTATTATGAAGTTTTACATATGAATTATAGTGGCCGGTGGGAATATATTATTTTACATAATTATATTTTACCAAACAAAAGAGCCTAGTGAGTAACCGTATAACTCGTACATTATGGTTTTACAAATATAAAAATAAAACATTTTAATTTTAATAATAATTGTTAATTATTGTCATTTCAACGTGCACTTAGACTTCTTTGAGTCGTTAACTCATGTCTATGAAAATGCATTGTATTTAAATTATCAAAAAATACCTATATTTACAGTTAAAAAATTATTATAACTCTCCTAATTTGAAAAATATCGTGGATAGGCGGTGGGAGGAAATGTCTTGGAGCCAAAAGAAACATAATATTAACTTACCGAAAAATAACCAAAAAATATTAAAATTAAAATTGGATTTGGGTTCAAAAATCAGACAAATTTTAGTCCCGTTTGCAATAATAAACATTTTTATATTTGCTAAATCTTTCGACGATTACCCGGTATAAGCTGTAGAGTAGTCTCGCACGAATGCGATTTTTTACCATATCAACAACACTAACAAAGTTTTTCCAAGGAAAGGACACGCGCGTATACACAATCGCATACGCACACGCACGAACGTAACATTGTTGTGTACACCACACACCGCGTACGTGTGACCGCTACCAAATAAGGCGAAGAGTGGCCGCCTGGTCGTACGACGCGCGACGCGGCGGCAATGACGTAGGAACGAAAACGTCGTCTCGCGCAGAGCGTGTGCGATGCCCCGTCGCTGCGTGTGTGTGTGTACAACTCAAAACGGGCCTGTCTCGACGCCAGGGGAGTGTCGCCGCTGTTATTCTGACCTTGAGAACGGTGCGCCCGCGCGTGTTTTCACTCGGCGTCAGCGACGACCGGTCAGAACGACGACCTTGTCCGTCGATCGCCGTCGAAACACTACCCGCGCCTGTTTTTTTTTTTCTATGTCATTTTTGCGCCTTCACCGCCTCTTCATTACTATTATATTAATATCGTTCCTTTTTTTTGCAACGTATCAGTGGTACATATTTCAATCGATGATATTATAATATTATGTACACATATGCACTCGCCGCTCAGTATTGTGTTATTGTGACGTCGCTTATTGTTGTGTTTGTGTTATACTCCGTATCACTGCAGTTGACTTCGAATTCTTATATTATATAATTATGCTCAACACGAACAAGGGACTCGTAGATGGGAAACTTTCCCAACGGACCGCTTATAAATAATGGACACTTTGTTGATAATATTATCATTAATTATATTAAAGCTCTATGAAGGCATAATATTTCCATAACGAAATATGGCGATATTTTTACGTTTTTTTTTTTTTTTGATTCAAAAGTCATTCCATTTGATAACATACACATAAATTACCTATACTCGATGATTCGAGTTCATTTTTTATCAAAAAATTCACTCACTTTAATCATTTATACATAAATTTTATTTTTCTTTAATCATAGGCGTGCGCACAGGGTATGCAGGGTATGCAAGCGCATATACTGTGATCATACGTTTATTTTAGGGGTCACACTAACAGCTTTAGTGCATAATTTTTACTTGTGACAATAATATAAATAACAAAAGTTTTAAACCATATAAGATAAGTGAATCATTTATAGCAAATTTTTTAAATTCTGGTGATTTCATCCTTTCATTTAAAAGTCATAATAAAAGATAAAACCAATAATTTTCTATTCAGGAGTAGCAACTGAAATGTCACATATATTTATTTTAGATACATTTATATCTGTGGGAGGGCACATTTTATTAACCACATATCCAGCAAACAAAGCCTATGCACGCCTATGTCTTTGATAACAACATCTTTTTACGTTCATTAACATGAATATTGAGATATGTATTATAATGTGGTTCACTTTAAATTAAATTTCTCGGTTTGGTCCACGTGAAATAGTCCAACTTTGTTTTTGTCAAAATGACGATGGCAACAGGTGGCGGACACGTCATGATCCCTGTAAGCCCAGGATTTGCGTATACGCCCACGCCACACCACACCCTAATGTTATTTCCCGTGTGATACGGCGCATGCGGGTATTAATGTATTATTGTACGAACAGAGAAATGTTTAAAACGATTAGATATATTTATACTCTGTTCGCGTGTTTATACATTGTGCATATGTGGTTGTTTCCAAATTTTCAAAACGCTCTACGCTTGAACGAACGTATGTTATAACTTACGTGGTAAAAAAAACCGAAACGCATTCTCCATTGGTTGTGTCGGCCTTATTGCACGTTCCCCCGCATTAAATTTTGACGACAGTTGTAGAACACTCAAGAGGAAGTCGACGTAAATGTTGACATTATATTATACTGTTTTTATGGTTTGTTTTTAAAAACGATACCCTTCATCCTCATTTTCGACCTGACTATTCTTCGTGTAATGTTTTTTTGTCCAATCAATAACGTCTCATGGTGCTGTCGATTGCAAGGCTTTAGTTTTATGCACGTTAGATGTTTTATTCTATCGTCCCCTTTATTACACTATACATTATGCTATAGGCTCACTGTTTACCACACGTTTAACAAGTCTTACCACGGTCTTAGCAGTTCCGCATTAATCGCACACTAACACGACATATCGATTAAATATTTTTATTGTTTTCGTTATACGATGTACGCACATAATCTACACCTATTATATATTATATTATACTAACTTGATATATTTCAACAGAATCGTATGCGTCATGTGTACTCCAGAAAGTGTAAAATATAGATGCTTAAGTAAGTTTACCAACTCGCCAAACAAATTGAATAAAATATACCACTTCAACCGAAATAATATTTCATTCAAAACCCTGCTGTAATACTTATAAACTATTTAAATGTGACATTTCTCAAATTATTTGACAAATGAAAATGTCGACTCAATTACTTTGTATTTTATAATATATTATCGATAAAAACATTCTTGCCATATAATCATAATATTATGTCTGCTGTTTCAATTTTTGAACACGTCATACATTCAAAACATGATTTTCATTAACATGTTTCACCACCTTATTCTTATTTTATAAGAAATATACTTCTTTACCAAGGAATTTCACTTTGAAAATATCTTCTGAAAAATGTATCGCTATTAATACCTAATATAATAGATAATTTAGAAATTTTGAATATTGTAAACTAATATGGAGATAAATAATAATAATTGGGGCTACCTATATATTAGAGTTTACATAAAAATGAAAAATATACTAAAATAAACAAATATTGAAAAGTATATTAAGTCAAGAAGAAGACTATATATTTTAAAGAAACGATAAATCACTTCTTCAATAAAATAATTCTTAGTGAAGCCAGTATTACCAGTTTTTTAATAATAAAAGCTATTTAAATTTCAAAACAGCAAAATTCATCATTATTAAATAAAAAAAGTAATGTAAAGTAAAGTAAAGTATAGACAAGAAAGCCGGACATACTTCGTACCACGGATATTCTTTGTTCTTCGGGTCAGATACTCTTGGTGAGTGGGTTGAAAATGACGACTATTAATGTTCTTTTTATTATTAACTTCTTCCATTCAGAATTGTATAATTGAAGAAATGATTTATCGTTACTCTACACACCCTTCAAGAGTATCTGACCCCAGGAGCAAAAATATCCGTGGTGCGAAGTATGTCCGGCTTTCTTGTCTATACTTTACTTTTTATTATTTTGTAGATACTGATTATTATGTGTAATAATAAGTAATCATATTTAAATATGATTTCTTATTTTTATTACTGAATATTATTATTAAACTTTTATTGTGTATATTATTTTAATTATAGAGAAATAAAAAAGGGCTGATACCATTATGATGTTATAAAATACTATACTAAACGATACCTCTAAACAGTCTAAACCAGGGGTCTTCAACTTTTTCGGGTAGAGGGCCATTATTTTTTTTTCACAAAAATCTCGCGGGCCGCACAATAGTATATAGAATTGTGATAGCTATACCTAATTATTTCTATAGTATATAGTGAAATTCATTTACGTTTGGCTACCTCTCTCCCCCCCCCCCCAATGGAAAATCCATAAACAAATTGTGCAGATATTTAGCACGCAATTTACACGAATTCACAAGTCTAATTTTAAAATTTTCACACTCCATCCCCCTAAAAAAACAAAATTGCTGCCTCCCTCAGTCATAAATTTTGTTTTTTGTGGGTCTACTTTCGTTTTGTCTACTCGTAGTATACAAGTGTAAGTTAGTTTACCGGGTGTTTGGGCGACTCCGCGTCGCATATCTCCCAATTTTTTCGATAGCATAGTCATTCTAATTTTATCAACGTAGGAAAAATATGGAATAAACATAAAATGTGATCGCGGGCCACAAATAAAGACAAGGCTGGCCGCGGGTTGAAGACCCCTCCTTGTCTAAACTATGGAAAAACTGAATGTGGACGATAGGCATGACTCTTTTACGGTATATTTCAGTTGCCTGTTATAAATATCATAATAACTATAATTTAATAAAAAATAAAAACGAACTGAAATATTTTTATTTAGATAATGAACGATTGTAAAATATTATTTATTAAGCTAACTTATAAGAAAATTTAATCCCGGATAGAAATGAGATTTTATGAAAATCTAGTTTACGGTATGTTAAGATATATTTATATGAACAAATAACTCCAATATAATATGTTTATAAACTTTCATTATAGACAGTAAAAAGCTGGACATACTTCGCACGATGGGTGTACTTCGCACGACGGGTGGTATTCTCTTGACGGGCGTAATAAATTTGAAAGAAACGATAAATAATTTCTTCAGTAAAACGATTCTGAACGAAGAAAGTTAATAATAAAAAAAAAAATTTTCAAAAAATGTCCAAAATTTTTTTTTACACTTTCTAAATTTTCTTGCGCCAAAATCTTTTTTATAGGATTTTCTATCTATGTTTAAATTTTCATAAAATTCGGATCAAAAAATGATGGTTTCCAAGTCGTTTTTGTTAAATTTTGGGTAGTTTTTTCCAAAAAAAAAATTGAAGAATTGAGAAATTCAAAAAAT
>JAIPRM010008668.1:0-15618 GCA_025469315.1 Stegophylla sp. TES_Ste_2020
CGCACGATGGGTGTACTTCGCATGACGGGTGATATTCTCTTGACGGGCGACGGACTTTTTTATAGGATTTTCTATCTATGTTTAAATTTTCATAAAGTTCGAAGTTCGGAATAAAAAAATTATGGTTTCCGAGTCGTTTTTGTCAAATTTTGGGTAGTTTTTTTCAAAAAAAAAAATTGAAGAATTGAGAAATTCAAAAAATGACCTCTCTAAAGTACAATTTAGAGGCAAATTCGGTTTCAAAAAGTTATTGATCGAAACTTTTGGACAAGTATTTCTATACGAAAAGTTGTACGCAGAAAATAAATAAAAAATAAATAATAAATAATAAAAAAAAAATAAAAAATAAACATCATTGTAAAAACACTAGCTTCTTCACTTCATTCAGAATCTAAAAAATTCTAAATGTTTAAAATTCTAAATATGATTAATTATTGTTATTTTTATTTTTATGTATAATAATATTATGCAGCGCATCAAAGTTAAATGGTATAAAAATAATACGTATTTTTACAAATCTGTCGTAACGAGTGTTGTTTAAAACGTAAGAAATATTATTTGTTATAGACCAACGAGTATCATTACAATATCATCCTTCGCTTCTGGTTCATACGATGTGTGTATCGGTGAACAAAGAGACACACGGCTCTTCGGTTTATCGAGGTGGCTCATTTATGTTAACCCTCATCGAGGAGGCGGAAAATCAATTTCAGACCTTAAGGGTGCCAAATAGCTAAATACGCCGACATTGTCGACGTGCTCCGCTCGCTCACGTTCGCGACAACACAATATCGTTATCGGTTACTCCCCGAGTACGACGGGTACTTGCGCCACGTGCGTGACGGTATTTATTTTTTATTTTTGTATTTTTAACGTGATGCAAATTTATCGAGGTCAATTTTACCGGACCGAATTGGCCATTACCGTTATTGGGTGGCCATTATCGGCCGATTGTCATAATATATTATTTTGAACAACGAGTGGCAATATTAACAGCAAGTGTGTATTCCTCGTAATGTTGCGCGGTAATATTGTCGGAGCTTTTTTTTTTCCCTCCCCATACACACATTATTATACTCGTCAACGCGATTCGAAGCGCAGCGATGACAATTTCACCGACCGAAAAAAATCATGTAGACATACCTAATTCGTACGCGAAACGGTAGAAGTCATCAATTGACGAAAAACTATAATTACAAAAAATGTATATGTTACCGGCAAAGTATACAATTTGGGCATTTTACGCAATGACCGGACATTATTATTATTTGTCACTTAAATCAATTCCCTTTAATTCATACAAAATGTATGTTATTAAGCCGTATTAAACCCGAAAACATGGTATATTACATCTCGAAGCTCCTAGTGGTAAATCGCAATCTAAAATAAGCTTATAGTAAATAATTTTATAAAATCTTAGTACACCTACTGTATAAATAGCAATAGCGCACTAAATAGCTACCGGGCTTAAGCTCTAAAAACGTTTTCAACATATAATATGTGACTCGGTATATTAGGTTACTGACTTGAAATTATCAAATTAATAAAAAAACAACTTTTTTCTTAGAGTTCTGTAGTAAGAAGAGTAATATAAATAACAATTGACTATTGAAATCGAAACATAGTTTTGCTACTATTGTAAGTGGTTCTTATAATATGCGGGTAGTGGATTGTCTGAAATAAAAAAATTAATACTATCAATATTCTATCTTTAATATAATACTATCTTTTATCTATATTTTAATTATAAAATTCCATGTTATAAACAAGTTATAATATTATTTGTATATAATACAATACTATATTTTATCTGTATTATAATTATTAAAATGTCATGGTATAACCAAGTTATAATATTATTTGCATTGAAAAAATATTAAATAAATAGTGTGTTTCGTGTATATTTTTTTAGTGTTGATATGTATTATTCGTTTAATTGATTTTAAATCACCATAATATTTCTTGTTACCTACCTAACCTAACCTACATATTATATAACTATAGTGAATGCGGATTAAATTTTAAAGCATTGATTTTTCTATTGGAATTGTTGAATTATTTTGATAAATAAAATAAATTACAGCCATTGAAATGGAGAACAGATTATTTCTGATTATCTGAATAATTTTTTAGGAGGTCTCCTCAAAAAAATCCTAGTTGCGCCCTTGATAAATTGTGTCATTTTTATCCACCGATATTCTTGAGGTCAAAATTAAAAAGTGTTCGGTTTTTGGACGCTTAACGTTATAAGTTACAAAAACGAGAGTTTTCACCCTTAATTCGTGAGTGTATTCCAAGAATTCGTGAGCAAAGGTCGAAGTTTAGAACTACACGCGATATTCGTCGGAAAAACTTCAGAACAAACGGTTTCCAGGAATGGAATTAATGCCGATTACTTACAATTAGAAGACATTAATTCGCGTTTTTGTTCTAGATGTCCTTGGTGGGATAAAACGCACAATCATTTCGACTATTAACCTATATAATCTAAGAAAACGTGAAAAAGTTTTATTATACACGTGTTAAAATATGTTGCAAATGAACGTGTCCGAGCACGCCACTTCTTGGTTTGGAGACGAAAACGACATCCGAGTGGCGAGTGGCGGCGCTCAAGTCTGTTGTTCGATAAATTCTTATATTTTAATAGTGGTGATACGCGCACGCGCACTGGCGATGTCTGCGTTATTTAAATTTTAAACTTTCTCCAGGGGTGGGGGGACGATGATAAACGAAGGCGGTCGAGGAGAAGAGGTAAAAGAATAACACAATATAATCCGACGTCAGCTTTCTTTATTTCAACGACGGAAGTGATCCGCCGCATTCGCGTATTACAAGGAAATTCATTGTCGTCTACTCACCGCCTGTCGCGTTCGCGTAACGCAATATTTTATTCATATTATAATAATAGTAGTGCCTCGGAACCTCGCAGGTGGAGAGACCGCGGCGGCGGCGGCGGCGGTGGTGGTTGTGCATATTTATATTATATAACGTGTGCACACCACGTGTGAGTGTGTAGACACACGTATATATATATTATATACTCTCACGCACGCACGTATTATATACATATTTATTTTTTGGCGTAAAGGCGGTTTTTCTTGCTTAGGAAGCGGTTCTTTTTCCTACCGGAGCGGAGCAGCGTTCCAAGTCGAAAACGACATAAACCGCTTTTATGTGTATAGTACGCCGCGTATGATAACCAAACAAAAGCGACTCGCCTCTGCCACAACCCCCCAACCACCACCCCGTCAGCTCACCACACTTCTCCGCCCCACCCCCTCCCCCTACTACCCCCCAAACCTCACGAGGCGGTTTCCTATCCGACCCTCGTTGGCCTGTATGTGATTTTTAATATTTATGAGCAAAGTTTTCGATTTAATAACGCTTTTTCGAGCCCAGTGTGTAAATGCGACGTGGAAAATATTGTACTTTTGGTCGAAAAATAATCATAATCAAAATGTGTACGTAGTAGTAGTAGTAGTAGTAGTAGTCGGCGCGAGCAAAAACGAAACAACAATATTGATGTATATATTATAATATAGGATGTATTCATCGCGTATGCACGGGTTAAAATAATATTCTTTTTCATAAAACGCAGCAAAGCCCTGCGCGAAACTCGTCATTTTCGTCGAGTGAAATAATAATATATTCAACCCCGAGGTGTTAATGATGTATATTACGTACAATATAATATAGAGGTACCTCCGCTATATTATTATACAAATTTCGTTGAAATGTTTCCGTAGTAATCAGTACCGACAGTACTGCGAAAACTCGTTAAATTTATGACGCGTCAAAAGCAGGATGAATAATATAATTTCAAAAAAAAAAAAAAATAATAAAAGTATTTTCATGAGGTTTATGAGCTATATCGCGTGTTATGAAAATATCGTTTGTTGACATCATCAAATGCTTGATTAATGCATTTCTCTCGGAATAATATTCAATTCGTGCCATAAACATTGCTATAAGTCAGGCGAGACGTACTACGGGATGATGGACCGGTTCTCGGCCAAAATTTTAGTTTTACTGGAAACCTTTTTTAAGTAAAAATATTAATTGACATAAATGACAATGACAGTTTGGTCTCTGACCGTTCGCGGAACTTACACACGTATCATGTGAAACCATTGGCATAATATGAGAGATAATGGACTATACCATCATCCCCTCCTCATCTGCTAAACTTCCATTCGACTATTAAATTAGAGAGGTTATTAACCATATTTTTTTATGTTCCATATTTATCTCTATCTCTCTCTCTCTCTTTATCTATAATAATTTTCTATCGAAAATAACTTCATTTCGATTCAAAAACCACCTGCTAAACAAATTACATAATTCAATTCGATGATACTGTAAATAAAAATGTGTTAGAAATATTTTTTTAATAAATAAAACGTTTATACGTAAATACCAGAATATTTCTATGAGGATACTTTTTTGAATTGGGGCAATGTGATTTCAGGGAGGGGGGATAAAAATTCTGTTTTCACAGTGATCCGAACTGTGAACGTCATCCGATAATCGTTAAGGGTTTATTACAGAAAAAAAAAAAACTTGAAATCCATTTCATATTATAATGTCTTAGGTTCGGTTAAAATATTATCCGCGCGTCGATTAAAACGATTACGCTTATGTGCAGCAGCATCAATCGCCGCCTCCGCAGACCCCCGCATTGTTGTCGTAACATTTCCAACCGTCTTCGTTCTCATTATAAATTCTCTTAACGCTTTTATTTTTCAGTCTTTAGCCTGATTACTTGTATAATACACAGAATATTATACAACTCCTTTTGCATATTCTTACGCGTGTATTTTTTTCCGCCATTACCGCCACTGACATTATAATATTTTATACATTTAGAGCTACGCGTTTACATTTCGTTCGATAAACAACATCAAAGTCGTCGTCGTCAGTGAAATCGTTCCACACTGCGAAATGACGAAGAACAAAAGAAAAATAATAATAGTAAGCAAAAAAAAAAATAAATAAATAAATAATAAATAATAAAAATTTGGACGTTCCACGTATCGCTTACAAGTCAGTATTCCAATTAAATGATGTGCCGTTTAAAATCTTTTAGGACAAATAACTCGGAGTGTTTGTTGTACTTCTTCGAAATTGTTGTCTTTTGTGCGTAAGACACAACTTTGTAAAACCAATACGTTTTCCGTCTGGTAAACAATCGACTGAAGAAAATTACACGAACTTTTAGAGTGACTCGAGGGAAACATCATTGAAATACATCTTGTGACCGGTAAAATTCATTGGGGAACGAAATTGTTGAAAATTTCATTGACAATTGATTTCCCCGGAACTCGAATAAAAGTTTAACGAGTCAAAATAACGTCAATCTTCAATGCCAGACGGGGAAAATTACGTCACCTGATATATTTTAAATACGAAATGCGCGAAAAACACTTCGTCTACAAATAATTAATAATTTTATTATGTCAATTCACTTTTATACTAACGTTTTATATATATATAATAGTATTACAATGCTCACATTAAATTATATAACAAATGGACGATTTTTTGTTAAAGAAATGTGTTATGTAATTCGAATATTATTTAACTTGATATAATATTCTTGCCTATAATTTATAGTGATCGTTAATTGCATATTGGTTATCAGATCAAAATTGTCTTCTATTTGGTGTAAAAATCGTGCGTTCTCATTGTACTTATGGAGATTATGTACACGAGTATTATAACTGAAAATTATCTTTTTCTTGACGTGAAGTGAAGTCGAATAGATAAATACGTACGTTTCTAAACGTTGGCACAAATTAAAACATTCATATCGTCACGATCTTTTCATAAACCAACGAACAACGGCTAATGAAAAATGTTTATTTCAGTGAAATATCGTGGTCGACCGAAACAAATGCAGTTGAACTTCCCCCACAAAACGTTTGTTTTAAAATATTGTTTATAATTTATATTATAATATAACGCATCGGTTATAAATTGCGATCCGTTCGCGATAAACGCACTGTCATTGAAATTCAAGTGAACAAATACAATAACTATTATACAATGCAAAGTAATATTTCACCTCCAAATAGACGTCGTGATATTTATGTGATACTGATTTGACCGTAGTCTGAAAAGTTATTTCTAAATCGATATTTTCGAATATAGAGAACAGTACGGAATACTGAAAGTATTGAAAACGTTGGTGCTTATTGCAGAGTTATAATAATTATAATTTAGAAAACACTTAACATAATAACAAATTTATTGTTTAAAATAATTATATCATCTAGTCTAAAACTTTCGTAGATGTGAAGTGTTTTGAAAGTAAAATAGAAAATTCATTAAAATAATTGCCAAATATTTTATTTTCAGTGGTATAGCAAAGTGTTTCTTCGCCTGGGAATTGCAAATTAGATATTTAAAGACGCCAAAATATTTTGATAAACATTTATAGAAAATAGTACTTGGGTAATCAATCCGCCATAACATCTTATAAAAATATTATGCCGCCATTGTGAAATTAAATATAACTAATTGAATAGATTTCAGCTAAAATATTACAACAGATTTTTCAAAAGCTAAAGAAATAACGTTAAATGTGTTAAAGGTTCATAGTCATTATGTCAACATGATCAAAGTTAAAAAAGCATTAAAAACGTTTATTTCATTATCAAATACTTACTGTTGTGGAATTTAATTTTAAATACTGTGTACAATATGAATTAAATTTTACATTTCTAACGAAAAAAAAATGAACAATAATCTAGCTGTTATTTTGTAGATGGTTTTTAAAATTCCAATATTTATTTCACACATATTTATAAATTTATACTACAGAACGAATAAAAGTTTTTAATAAACATAAATAAATACAAATATATTGTTTATGTGTTTTAATAACGTGTTACTATCATACTTTCACGTTACCAAAGCCAAAGTACAAATGTATTTCATACTTTCACTTTGGCAAAGTCCTGAGTACAATTGTATTTCTTACTTTTGCGTTTTTGAAGTCCAAAATACAAATGCACTTTGTACTATGTATCATCAAAGTTTAAAAAGACCTATGTATTTTATATTTTCCCTGTATTTGGATTACAAAATTTCTGAAGGTTGCTTTACAATGGATTTTATTTGAAGCTAACAAATTAAATATCCATTTTGGAAGTTACCAATGTAAAATTTCGAGAAACTCTAGTATAACTAACGAATAACCAAGAAATATCGAAACAGAATAAAATGTGTTACCATTGTTAGCAATCAGAGTTGAAATCAGACATCTTCACTGCATTTTAGGGCTTTACAACTACCGTACAACATTCTTCGCACGAATGAACTTTGTCCTGAATATAATCAGCTGTTTTTGTATATTTTGTTTCTGTTAAAACTGTAAGAACTTTCAAAAGATATAAGTTCCTAATATGTTTTTACTTTTGTGTTCTCAAACGACCGATAACATTGGGGTGACATTGGGTCGGTTGATTTCATTATCAACTTACGTTTTCCCTTGCTACTGTATAACAATAATAATGATACGATCGTGTGTAGCTCTTATCTCAAAAAAAGTTAGCGTGTTCAGACCACTACTTATTGGGTGAATTGTGTTTTATTTTCAGATTACCGTGTTATGCAAAATAGTATTATATACGGGGAGAGGAAGAATAACAGATCGGCCAGAACACGTACTCGATAGTAATTAGGCCGCGAGAGTTTATCACACCAGAATTATCTTTTGGAAATTTTCAAGTCGTAGTGAATTCCTTATTGCGTAAAATACACTATAAGAGAGAAAAAACGTCTTAAAATATATCTTTATCACAAAAAATATAGCGACTTAGTGGCAGTTCTGATATTAGTCACGTCTTATTTATTAATTATATTTATGGATACAGAAAGGTAATTTCATTGTCGTTTCTTCGACTGTATATTTACACGGACGACAAAAATCCCTTCTCCTCGACAGTTTTGTTCCGACTAACGCGTTTATTAAATCCGTTTTTGCTTTCAACCAAAAATCGTGCGTTTCTATAATAACATACGAGGAAAAAAAATCATAACCAGAGAGGAAATTATAAAGAGGAAGAAAGAAACAATTTTTGATTGTTACGCGATGTGAAATATTGAATTCATAATGAGTTTCTATCACCCCCGCCCGCAAGCACTCGCGCTTTCCAAAATTTCATTTCCAATATGTTTTTTTTCTTTATTTTCGTTTTTTTTTTATTTTTTTCGTGTCCTTATTTATTTTTTATTTTATTTATTCTTTAATGGGTTTTCTGTCAAAACGAACGACAATTTTTATTCCTCCAGGCCAATGAAAAGTACGGTCAGAGCAGAGCAGGTAGACGCCGCCGCCGCCGCCGCGTTCGGTAATACATCAACTCGCTTACGGACGCGAGGAGCGCGCGTTCACATGTGTTCGCTCCTCCATTAGCAGAACTCCATCGACCATAACACATGTGTTGTATACACGAATACAACGCATTCCGTCGTCGTAGACATCACATAATATTTGTATGGGAACCTCATTCTATTCTCAACCCTTCACCGCACACACCGTGCGCGTAGATGAGAGGGGGGAGGGCAGCAACCACTTTTCAGAACGTTCGCCGCAAAAGCTCTACACACACACACGTCATTGTGTATTCGTTTAATCTTATAATGCGATGGCACGTCAGTTAGTAGTAGTCTTTTATAATATTATTATGTAAGTCTCGGGTAACGCAACAATTTGCGATATTATATATGATTATTATTTAGCGGAACCGGCAGCGCGCGAAAATAGACAACGAGAACCAGGTGCGGATCCAGAACACATTTACGGTGGTGGCTAATCTTGGTTTAAATTGCTATCATATATTATTTGTTAAACATACCGAATAAAATACTGGCAATTATTAATACATATATATATATATATATATATATATATAGTTACTGAAACTCTGAACAGGAACGAATCGATGTATTGAAAATATTATTTATAATTTTTTTGAAATTCAACACATCCACCAAGATGTACTCCACCTGAAGTGTGAAGAATACCTGTAGTGCGAAACATGTTTTTTGAAAACATCCTAGTATTCATCTGAGTCTACGGAGGGGGCGATCGTCGCTTGGCCACCCCCTTAGATCCGTGCCTGGCGAGAACGGAACGTTCGCCTCGACGAAACGCACCCACTTGTGTACGCGATCCGTATAGGTGTGTATACGTGTGTAACGCAAAACGGAATCGTTACGGCCTAACCGGAGTGTGCCAAAAAAAAAAAAAAAAAAGAAACGACCGACGAAATTTTACGACTGTAATAGACATAATATATTATTGTACTCTACGTTATGCACGAGTGTTGCGCCGCCGCCGCCGCCGTTCGAAACGGGTCACACTTTCGAGTGGGGTTGAACTCGAAACCCGAAATAACGATATCGGTTTTTGAAGATATTTCCGATGCGAAATCGAACGTAAAATTACACAGCATCCGACGTTGATGGCAAAGTAATAATATATTGTTTCCGGGTCACCGTGAATTTATTACAATTTGATTTAAAAGTTGCAGAGAGTGTACGTAATAGTATTATAATATATGTATCGCTATAAGCACACGAATAACAAGAAATAATATTGAAATAAATCATTGTATTCTTTTATGTTTTTTCCCCTTTATCTCGTACAATTCAATTTCATGTCGCTTTCATCATAATTTATATAATATATATATAAATATATATATTATTCGATTTCGATCCCATATTAGGTAATTAATAAAATATATCCTGGAATATAAGTTATATTTTTATGCCGGGAAGTAAATGAAATAATTATTTTAAAAGCCCGTGACGCACGACAACGCGGTGGATTTTCTAATCAGTTGCTTCAGAACGGAGTTGATCCCATCCGAAATTACTTAATCTCGCGTTGTTAATCACTTTGGATTTGTGTGTGTGTTGCTTGTAAAAAGTCACATCACTACGACGGGTGAAAAAAAATATGTTCTTATCTCATTTGTAACGTTTATGTTTTTTTTTTTTCTTTTTTTTTTTTTTTTATGTTCTCCGTGGAAAAACGGCGAATACGGTTTATCTGGTTTTTACCGCACCCACGACGATAATATTCAATATTTAAATTAATGTTTTATTTGTGCACATTTTTTCTTATTACAATATGTGTATTGTATTAAATCTGACCACAAATATATAAGTAGGACTAGTAGGAGTGAAAATAAATAATTAAAATAAATTTCAAACAAAATAATTGAAACACAATTCAAAATATATTAGACACGTTTTTCTTTAATAATAATTTCGATTGATGCAAGATTAAAAAAATTGACGAGCATACACGTGATATTTTGAAATACAATAAACAATTTTGCATATGCGTTCTACAATACAGATAATATTGTGTACATTGACCAAAATCGAGTTTCATTTATTTTATCATTTTTTCCCCCAAAATCTCATTCCAATTCTTCAAAATTTATAAAATTCTCATATTATCTTAGCATGTTTTTGATTTACATTACTTCACTTAATTTTATCGCGTCCGGGTACGGCGAAATACGAGTTTCGATTAAACTAACATGCAATTTTTTTCCCAGAAATGTAATGTATTCTACAACGTAAACAAGACGTTACACACATTTTTCTATTAGTCTAATCTGAAGTTCCATCAGCTACAAAATTGGATGTAGGATAATTCGTTACACGAAATTGTATTCAACTTTTCTAACTACTTTTTGTTTCGTGAATACTATTATTGTCCCGGTTTTATCTAACAATGTTTGAATTAATTATTTAATTCATAAGACTATCATTGTGGAAAAGAAATTAAAAGTATCCTTTTTTTTTTTAAAATATATATATACATGTTCATTTTTGCTTGTTAAACTACGAATTGTGTACAAATCTTATAGCTTAGTACTTTTAGTCAACGGAAAAGTATATGTATCAAAAATAATGAATTTTCTGAGGATTTTAAAATATTTTTCGGTGTTAATTTTGATTTTTTTTTTTTCTTTTCGAATTTAAAGTCCCAAACTCTGACAATTCCCCAAGTCCAAACCGGTGGTGTTCAATGTAAACAATGAATTCAATTTTTGTACACGAAATTCACTACTTAACCCAAACGACGGATAATATAAACACAATATGGGTATGATTTTGATATGAATAGCGATTTTTTGGGTTTCCATAGTGTTATTTTATATTATTAGTTAATATTAATTAGTAACGTTCAATAGTTTGTTCGGTTTTTAATTTCTATTTATCATTTATCGTTCAGAAATAATACACAATACAATATTTTGTAGTTTCCCCGCTGACTTAAATATAATGTTATGTTTTCATATTCACATTAAACAGGAGGCGTACGTTCATAGACGCAAATAGGTGGGGGCTTAGAGGAGCTAAGCCCCCTCAAAACCACTCATAGCCTCCCAGATTTTTTGAAAATTGCTGAAGAGGTTAATGTACTTTGCGGGGGCTAAATCACATTTTAGCCCCCCAAATATTTTGTCCTAATTACGCTAATGCTTACGTTACATTGGTTTCGATGCGGACAACAAAGAAAAAATAAATCGATGTAGTTCTTCGTGATTCCGCATTATTTGCCCGTGTATCGTGTGGATGCGTGGCCTTGTTTGTACGCTGAGAGGCGCGAACGAGATATGTTAGCTTCGACTTGACGTGAAGGGATCACAAACGAGACCGTTGTGGTAATGGGTGGGGGAGGGGGAGACAAATTGAAAGCGGAAAATTGGAAAGACGGTCGCGGTGATGAGACCGTGTGCCAGTGGTTCTCAAGTTTTTTCCTGACATCATAAGAGTTACAGTACATATTATAATATGTTAAACTAAAATCTTTTCTCGGCGTCTAGATAACTGGGGAAAAAATTGTCATGGAAACTAAAAAACTCGTATTGCGCTGATGTAGGATATGATTTATGTCACTAATAGTTTGGCTACGGACAATTATTTTATCTGGAACTGTACTTATTATTATTTTTCGTTATTTTCGCGCAGACTTCGTATACTGAATACTCATAATGTTCGTAACTTGTTTAGATATTATTTTTACGTATGATTTTGTTTTAAGAGATCAAGTTTTCACGGCACGCCTTTTGGGAGACACTGCCGCGTTCGTGGGTGCGTATTGGGGGGGGCAGAGTGGTTGTATCATAATATACGAGCAATGGTAGTGGTGACAGCGGAGTGGGTGGTGCGGGGTGTACACTGGTATCCGGAAAATACGAAATGTAAAATCTATAATTTATATGCACCGACACAGGTTGCGTGCGTCGTGTGTCATATTTACTCGTGCGTTTGTGTGTGTGTGTGTGTGTGTGCGTTTGTGTGTGTGTGTGTGTGTGTGTGTGTGTATGTGTGTGTGTGTGTGATGGCGCGTGCGCGTTCTTGTTGGCCGCGGAACGCTACAGCCCAATTGATTCCCCGCAAAAACGGTTTGACGCGTGGAGGCGCGACGTCCCGGTCGCGTCCAATTTTACCTGTCATTCCCGCGAAGTTTGGTCACGGTTAAACTAATGTTTCTCCCTTTCATCCCACTCCGACTCCTGCTGTGCACCCTCCCACCACCACGACGACGACGACCCTTCCGTGACACAACTACGTCCACGGATGACGGACGTCTATCGACAGAACTCTATATCGTTTTCGCCTTGTGTTTAATGACAATAATAATAATAATAATAATAATAATCGATGTTCGAGACATTAACGGGATTTTATTTTATATATATATATATATATATATATATCTTTTTTTTCAATTATTTTTAATTAATTTTTGTTTTTCGCCCGTCCGTCATTCGCGCGTTTCCCTGACGAGCAGCCGACGATTACCATATTATTACTACGACTACTACTACTACTACTACTACTACTACTACGACTACGTGTTTATACATATTTTATTTTTCAAATTAAATTCCAACCGACGGAATACACTCGTATTTCGTTGGCAAATGACAACGCTGGATTCTCGGCCTGTATACACGTCCGCCGCGCCGGTTTTGACGTCTCTCCGTACATAAAACGAAATGATAATATTATAAACAAATCGTTTTTTTCGTGGGCCGAAACAGCCGTGGGAAGGAGGGGGGAGGTAAAAATAATGCGATTCGTCGACGACACGAATAATTACGCGCCGTGGCGGTTTTGTCGTCTTAATTGGAAATTAATTACTAATTCTTATTAAATTACATCGTTATCTTAAAATGCAAATTAGTGAAATCCTAAATACTGAAATATAATTCGTTCTCGTGTAAATATTAATAGTAATAATATAATCAAAATTCAAATTTAAATTAATACATTAATGATTATTGCGGGAAGAGCACAATGTAACCGAACCGATTTCAGTATTACTTTTTATAGTTATTCGGATTTTTTTAACACACATTGCATGTATGGATATAATTTTGTTATCATCATCATTAAATAATTTAGTGACTAGGTAGTAAGTACATATTAGCTATACCCTCTGAAGTCCCGACTATAATTTGGTAACTATACCATACACTATACCTACGAGGTTAATGGACATATTTTATTTTAAACGGTTTATTGTTCTAAATGTAATTTCATTAATTATAGATCCTATTTGATTACAACGTACATACTATTATGTCTTTTGTAATGTATTTTGTTTTATGTTTTATACGTCATATTATATTATATTTCTAATGAAGTAATTGCCATTGTAATTGAAAGTTTTTCAAACACTAGTTTTTCCCTCTAGGTTAACATTATTTATATAAATAATAAAACAAATATAAGTATAAATTTATTTATATAAAAAAAATTGTATTTTTTATGTCAGATTTTGATAGCGAGAAAGTTGGGGAGTTGAGTGATTAAAACTTTTAGATTTTACTTCACAAAAAAATTATTGTCGATTTTAAATGGACGTGGAAGTGTGGATATGTTAATAAATTAATTTTTACGAAAATCATCAAATTGAAAATCGATTTAAAACTTTATCATGAGAAGTTTAAGTATTGACAAAGAGTGCAAAATCATAAAGTCAATAATTTATTCATTTTCATAAACTATTACCGCATAGTATAAATAATACATAATTGGTAATAAATGTAATCTTTATTTAAAATAAAAATATTTAAATCACGTTGATGGCTGACGTCGTAGTAAAACGCGTTGGAAATATTAATGGCCATAATGTTTTTTGGAATTATGATTTTTATATTTTATAGCTAAATTAAATACTACCACGGTGAATAACAAATTACGATCGAGACCCTCTCGCATTTGCAGAAAACCACTTGGAGACGCGTATATACTATCCCGATTTGGGTATTGGCAACAAAACGAATTATGCAACGAAATTACGTCTGTAAAATTTGATGTGGGTGCTTAACCGTATTCGCGATTTATCCGTAAACGTTGTACCTCCACGTCAGTATCGCATATCCGATTTGATTATATTCTCATTTACAAACCCCTGTTCGTCAAAAACTTTCCACCCCCGCAATCCTTTCCCGGTATTAATCCATTTACGAGTTTATGTACGCGAGAACGTGGAAGTGAAAAAATAAATAATAAAAAAAAATCTCACCATAAATAACGAAACGTTTAAATGGGAAAGTTTCCGTAAATATTTGTGAGCTGAAAAAACTGTGTACACATTTAAAATGCCGAGTGACAGCGTTTTGATTATTTAAATAATTATTCTATTCCGTTCGCTTCTCGGGACTAATGATAATACAATTATTACAAAACACTGAGGCTTTTAGCATTTTTTTTTTTTTTTTTCAACGAATTGACGCGTTAAGTTCAAAACGATCATAATTACAAAATAAAATGCGCGTATCGACTTCGGGTTTTCGACAATTAAAAACGAATCACACTGACCATATTGACAAGCGTCTCTATTTTATTTTTACGTACACGCTGTGGGTCGTGTCGAAAGCACTCTCCCCGAATAGTATTGTCATACTTGTTTGATTTCCGTTTCGTGATTTTTTAAACGGTTTTACGATGTAGAAATGTTCGAGAAAAGCCGACGTGATTCAGTTAGGTGTTTTTTTTTTTTTTTTTTTGTAATCTAAAACGTATGGAAATAGTATTTAACGGCGGCGGGCGGCGCGCGGTCGACGTTAAAGCTGACACTAAACCGCAACCAGAGTGTAACAAACCGATACGATTCGACCGAGAAAAAAAATATTTCAGAAAATCGATATTCGGTACAGATAACTATTAACAGTGGAACACTGCAGTGTATCTGCTCCTCTCTTAAGTCGAATATAATATCGGATGTACTGAATCGGTCGAGCTTTTTGATTATTTTCCGTCTTTGGAACACATTATTATAATATTGTTTATGTATCGTCATATTAATGTTTGATGTTTCCATAAATAAAAAAAACAAAAATATATAAAAAATTATACTCTATTGTAACTACATAGGTAAATATAATTCTGTGTATATGTTAATTACTTTGTATTTTTTTTCATTTTTATTTATTTATTTATTATTATTATTATTATTATTATTGTTATTTTTATTACTGTAAATTAAATATAATCAGTTCAATAATTATAGACTATTACTCATAAGCTATTCCGCCGGTAAGAGGTTTCCCTCAGTGGTGGATAGGGATA
>JAIPRM010008669.1:0-15616 GCA_025469315.1 Stegophylla sp. TES_Ste_2020
ACTATAGATAACCAACAAATAATAATACATATTATATACAAAATTGTATAATATTACATGGTAATCCACCAACATTATAAAATAATATATAAATAGAACTTGATCATGGTTTAAATTAAATTTTAATACATCAACAAATCTCACTTTTCAACCTAATGTATGTTTTATTGACTACAGCCACGAGCGCTTCCCCCGCAGTAAGGTATTTGGCTGGCTTATCACAAAATAACCTTATCATTGCAATCAATTGTAAATATTTAATATTAAAAATTCGAAAAAAAATCAAATATTTAATAAATTTTCATAAATGGTAACAAAAAAAAAAAAAAAACCAATATTACAATATAAAATTTCTTAAATGGTTGAAAATCAAAAAACAACAAAACCAAAAAAAAAAAATCCCATATTTTGATTTTTGCCGACTTTTTTCGGATTTTAAAATACTGTACCGACGGCAGTGGCACTCTGAAACACGCGGTCGTCACTGTACGTTTGCAGATCGCCGAAGGAGATCCACGAAGGATCCTCCGCAGATCGCCGCCCCTTCCCGGGATCGCACGCTGCGGCCACCGGACCCCCTCTCCGGTGTACACCGGCGGTGGCCGTCCGCGTGCCGTAGAGAGTGGTGCTTTTCGATTGGCGTTCGACGCGCGGCGGTAATGACGGCGCGGTGGTGTCCGCAACCGCGTGCGGGGTATGACGGCGTCGGGGGAGGGGGGGGAGAAGGGTCGGTTTTCGAAATCAACACGTTGGCGGCGGTGTCACGGCGGCTGCGGGACGCTGGTGCTACCGCCGCCGCCGCCGTCGCCCCCGTCTCCCGGCGGTGTGCCGGCGCGTCGTCGTCAACGGCGACGGCGGCCACCGCGACGGTTAGTAAACTTTTGACCGCGGCCCGTGCGACACGCCTGTTGCCCTCCGTCCGGTCTGTCGTCGTCCGCGTCGCGCGCGTACAACCGCCACCGCGGCCACCGTCGTCGACCGTCAGCGCGCGCAGAATAAAATATAGTAGTAATAATAATAATAATCGAAAAAAGAAAAATTGAAAAAAAAAAAAAATTTATAACAAAAATAAAAACTCCGACGAGACTTTTCTACCGGATCCGCGGCTAGAAAAAAACGCCGACCGTATCAATTTTCAAAACCTAATATTATTACTATTGACAATTAATTACCGTCCGTCGCGTATTATTTCGAACGCGCCGCGGACACACGCGTTTAATCGCGCCCGCGAGATGCGATCCGTCCGACGGTTGTTGTTGGCGTCGTGCGCGCTCGTCGTCGCGGTCGCCGCGTGCCGGTGCGCGGGCGGCACGCCGTCGTGTTCGCCCGACAAGCTGGCCCGGTACCGCGTGGCCGTGCGCACGTTCTGGACCCGCGACCGGTTCCCGAAACACTTTCCCGAATGGAGGCCTCAGGCTCAATGGACCAAAGTGATCGGTGAGTCACCACGGGTTTTTACTGTCGGCGTAGGCACCCCCGATTCGAGTGGGGGGGGGCAGCTGTTCACGAGGTCGTATCTGAGAGTCGCATAAGCGGATATTAGCGGCGACTTATGGTGGTGGGGGGAGGGCTTAAGTAGTATCCCTGAAAATATTCAAGTTCCCCTCTGAAATTTTAAGTCCCTACACTTGTTACACAAAAATATAGAAAATAATAACAAAATAGATGGTCAGTCAACGTGATGGAAAATAATGGAATATATTATGGTAGGAGTAGGATCATGGGTAGTAAGTTAAAAATGCGAGTTTGCAAATATTTACGTGAGCTTCTGAGTTAGGGTAAAGATGTGAAGCCCCTTCACAGATGTGATTAAATATCCGCCTATGCGTGAGGGGGGAGGTTAGGTTAGGTTAGGTTAGGTATGGTTAGGTTAGGTTAGGTTAGGTTAGGTTAGGTTCGCGGGGTATAGACTCGTTCCGAAATTTTCTTACATAGCGTTTTAAAATTATTTTTGACGCCGATGTACGTAACAGTATATCAAGTACATGTTTCAAAGTTATATAAATAATTGCAGTTCCTACTAGAAACTTGAATCTATTAGGTGATCTATAATCAAAAATAAAGTAGTACAGAATTTTAGAAATATCATGATTTTTTTCTAACGAAAATTTAAATTCTTTATTATATGAGTTTAAAATATTTTTTCACACGTATGAAATCTTCTTATCATGTAATTTAATTTTTCGTGTTTTATAGTCTCAACAGTATGTATTCAAAATTAAATGGAACAATGTATCAAGGCCATAATTGGGGGGGGAGTGATTTAAGGGTCCAGAACCTCCTAGAATTTGGAAAAATTGACACTGACCCGATAATAATTAAAACAAGTGAAAAATAAATGTAATTATATTTAATATAAAAAAATAATTTAATAAGCGATAAAAAAAAGGTTTATCTTTTTGGATCACTGCCGAAATATTTTTTCAATTACGGCCACGAGAGGGTGGAAATACATTAAGCGTATCGAGTCCCACGAATATATTAGGGGTGCGGAAATCGAGTCCCTTCCCAACTGGCCCAATTAGTGGCGTTGAGCATTATCTAGATAAATAATATTAATTGATTTGATTTAGATAATAATTAAAGAAATTACCGTCTGCTTGTTTATTATTCCGGTTAAATAAATATTTCGTTTTAATTAATAAAATAAATCTAGATAAATCAATTTGAAAAATACGTAATTTTTTTAAATTCTGATTGGAGCGAAGAACCTTGTGTTCTTACTATGATGTTGGTTTTTTTTTTTTTATGTGTACACGTTTTCGTATAGAAATATTTGTCCAACATTTTCGACCAGGAACTTTTTGAATATTTATAAATTATATTTACATTTGACAAATTCCATGTTTTCTGTGCACAACACTGATTATTAACGTTAACTAGGAGACATTATGAGTAGGTAATGGTAGGTAATAACTGATAATATTAGGTATTAAACTAATACATTTTTTAAAAATTAATTTTTGTAATTTTCGGAAATAATGTTTTAAAATCGCGGGTAAAATTTCCAGCGGACGTGTTTTAACGAATCAAGCGTGTGTACAATTTTTTATTTTTATTTATTTACTCCCCAGTAAATTTGTTCCGTTTCCACTGTTGCAACGCGTGGTTTGTATCTTAGCTTCGTGTCTTCTATATATTATATATTATATATCATATTGTACATTTTAAGTGTGCCTGAGAGAATTTTTATCACTATTAATGGATGTCTCGAATGGAAGCAATGTATTCATTTTGTAACAAGTCAACCGGAATTAATTCAAACGCTAAAAGTGATCTGGGACTCGATTAAACGATATCCCTGTGGGGTCAGATCGTGCTTAAACACAATTAATGAGCGGCTGGTCTTTGAATGAAATTTTCGTATCTCAAAATCGAAATTACCCATTTGAAATATACGGTATTTAGTTTACATAATTTATCAGTGCCAAAATAATATTACCGCTACGGCTCGTTTATGTTTTATTGTAAAAACTGTACATAATCTCTATAAAATGTATCTGAATAACGTGTAAAATAAAATTTTCACCATGCTTTTTTTATGGAGGTTTAAAAAAAAAAAAAAAAATTATTATTAGATAATTTATTACCTACTTTATCACAATTAGTATAATTTTTTTTCTCAATTTACTAAAATAGCATTATTATATTTATTTTTAAAAATATTTAAATACATGACACGTGATCCAGGGGGAGGGAGCCGAGTTAAATTATTTTTAAGTAAATCATTTACTTTTATATTCTGAGTGGAGTGAAGAAGTTATTGTTTTTACAATGATATTTATTACTATTTCTATGTATACGTTTTTGAATAGAAATAATTAGTTTCGATGATAAATTTTTTGAATCAGAATTTGCTTCTAGATGGTGTTTTAAAGAGGTAATTTTTCAAAATTCTCAATAGTTTTTCCAAAATTTGGGTAAAATTACCCAGCGTTTGACATAAGGATAACTATAAGGTTATTTTCTCAGAAACATTTAGATTCTCTTCTGTAGTTACTGAATAGTAGTAAAATATTAGTTTTTTTCATTATCATTTTCTTTGATTACCAATATTAAACTTGGCCAACAACATATTAATTATGTTTTAGCGAACGTAAATTATTTTATTAAACACCATTATGGCCAGAGAGTATCTACTGCCGTTCTTATATATTCAAATAATTAAATTGGAATATTGTGTTACTTTTTAAACTAGGTATAAGAAATACATGTTACTTTGAGAGATTTTGCAGATTGTGGAGATTGTGCAGCGCGAACATCGGCTTCCCAAAGGGACGTTTTAAGCATTTCTTGTCCATCAATCCTTTTCGTATCATTGCGTTGACGTGTGACGATTATATAATAACTATCAAACATTGAATTACAAACACAGATTTCGTCCGTTTAAATTTCGACGTTTGACGTTTAACGAAAACATTACTGATTTCAGGTTTTCTCTGTAAGCCTATGATTTAGAAATATTTTGGTAACCAATGGTATTTGATAAAAGTATATCAACCGTTGTTAACAGTGTACCTAAGTAATTTCAATCGAAAGTCGGACTCTATTTAATTTTCGGTTTTTATGATTTTAAGAAAAATCCGTAAGATAATTTTTTGGATTTTAAAATCGTACAATAGAAAGGCTAGAACGCAACAATAATAATGTTGCTTTTAAACAAAAAAAAAAAAAATAAAAAAAAATACACGTCACTTTGCATTTGACTGGTGTTACTTAGTATGTGAAATAAGTGGTTATTTGCTCTATAATTATCTGGTTTGTATAATGTTCATTACAGTAGCTATTTATTTAACCAAATAATATTTTTATGGGAAAAATGGATGAAAACCCAAAAATTATCCGTTGTCGGAGCTCTGGGAATCGACGAGTAACTAAAATTATTTTTATGAAAGATGTTTTTTTTTTTTTTTTCATCTTACATTTTGTAAATAACGTTTCAGAGGACAGTGCCTTCTGCTACGCGCATACAATTGTCACAAACTTTATTTACTGTGGACGTCGGAAAAGTTCAAAAAGACGTCTCTTTATATATTTCTTAAAAAAAAAAAAAAAAAAAAATGGTGTCATGATGATATATTTTATAAAAGTTTTAACATCTGATTTTTTCTCGGGAATACTACTATTATTTCATTGACAGATACTTCTATGTCCGTAACGAACCATAACAACAAGACAACCTTTAATAAATGAAGCCAATGGTACGTTTTGTGTGTTGACATACAATTGTCACTTTGTTTGAATTGAGACGAGTGAAAAAAAAAAAATAAGAATTATATCGCGTTTATATATTTTTTTAATATTTAAATACAAGCTACGCAGGTTCGAGGAAAACGCCAGGAAAAGGAAACAATTATTAAACAAAACGTGTACACCGTATTCTCGGTATAATATAATCTCCCTATAGGATATTGTTACTTTCGATAAGCTGCAAAGAAAAAATTAGTTTAAAATTAAAAACGAATTCCTTTACTCGGCGATGTAATAATAATATAACGAATTAAAACCCGGCGACAGGATAAACATGAAAAAGAAGTGAGAAGTATAGTAGCCAATGGCTTTGTAAAACGATACTCAAGTGTATAAATAAAAAATATTTGATATCGTATAAACACAAATAACGTTTAAAATTAAATATTATTTTTGTCGTGCATTCGTTTTTATAATATGATGGTCGGAATGGTTCGTGAAGGTCTGTACTACGTATTATGGAACGTTGGGGGGGGAGAAGGAATCCAAAGCTTTGATCCAAGATAAAACGTCAGAACAACATGCACTGAATTATCTATTTATTTGATGTAAACGACGGAGGTAGGTTGCATTGTACGCCGCTGTCAATCAAAATAAAAAACAAAAAAGGGTCCAGTTGGAGATAAGTGAATTACGAGATTTACGTAGTGTAAACAATTTCCGTAATTGTTCTGCAATGTCAACGGTTTGACTAGTTGAAATTACTTTAAAAAGTAAGTGGATAAATACAAAATGCTCAAATATTTGCTCATTCTGATCGATCGTGACTTGATATATCGATCGTTGTGTGTTTGAAGAAATTAAATTTTAATGTTTGTGCGCGCCATAACAATACGTATATAAAACGTTCCATTTATTGTCAGTGTATACATTATGCGTTTGTATAAAAACAAATTGTATAAATAATATAATATGTTTATTGTTTTTTATGTAATTTTTACTTTCATATCTATAGTTGATAAATGTATTCACCTCGTCGTCCGTAATCAGTAGCGTATATAGGATTTAATTTCGAAGGGAGTTATAAAACAGGAATAGATTAATTAACATTACTAATCAACTTTATTTTATTACCATACGACATTATTTATTAAGCTAAGATTAATTATTTTTATTTATACCTTTGTTTGTAATCTACTTTTCCCCCCATGCTGCACCGTCGGGATATAATTTATTCATAGATTAAAATATGAATTTGCACTTATGTATCGTATCAACCATATATATTGCGGGGAGGGTTTGAACCTCCAAAACCCCCCTTTAAATACGCCACTGTCCGTAGTTGAAATTTATGTGCCATAAAAATGTATAAATAATATTTTTAAATTATCTTTGATGGTCCCGCGAGGCGAGAGGATGATAGTCGGTCGACTCTTAATTATTATTATACTTGTAACAACGTTTAACATTTTTACTTATCGTTAAAATATAATACGTATATTATGATATAATGGTAGTAAAACTGTCACTGAAAATTTCTTTAAAAAAAAAAAAAAAAAACCAGAGACGAAAAATGTAATGAAACCCGTATAAGGTGATAAAAGTGTGATAACTGGGTTTGAAAAATATAATCTCGCGGTGAGTAAAGTTTAACCGTGTAATTTAAAGAAGAAGAAGAAAAAAAAAAACGAGATTATAAAATTAATTTGATAGGCCTCTTGGGAAACGCCGGAAAAATGCCTTTAACATAAATCGCCCAGGCACTGTTCAATAATAATTGTGGTTATTGGGCAGGAAATGTAAGAATAAACTTTCCTCACTATATTAATAACGCTATTAGAAAATTCGTAATTAGGATTAAACGTTTAATTCAAATTATTTGTGCGTTTGACGTCTGTGCCGAGAATTTTTCATTTATATATTTGAATCGATTTTGATTTTTTTAATCGAATAAAAAACGTATGGTGTCTAGTCAAAATTTGAGAAAACTCGATGATTTTTCAATGCATATTATTAATTCTGATTGTCTTTTTCCGAAGCTCGTTTATCAGTGGCGGTTTTAAGAGTTAAATGATAGTCGGAAAACACATGACAGATATGCATAACAGACTTGTCTCGATTTCATAAAAAAAAAAAAGAAAATTCGAGTAATAAATTTACATAACATTCAAACTTTATATCGTTGAAAATTTGCAAAATTTTTTTTGGATAATTGTTCTGAAAATCTCGTAAAATGCACCAAACACGGCTAAAAATGCATTAAACTAGTAGTAATAATAATAATAAAAAAATGTATGAATACTTCATGTTTGTTGAACAATAATTTAAATTACGACACAGACATATGAATCAACGATAAAAATTATTTTTCTAAATCTTACGTTTTGTATTAAAAAAAAAAAAATGTAATTGTATTAATTTTTTCGTGTTATGAAAATTTGAAAATTCAGCGTTTCTCATTCTGTTTTATGCGAAAAAAAAAGAAATCGATTCATTTAAAACAGTTAATTAGCACGTAAAATAATGAATGAAAAAAAAAAAAAATGCTCATTAAATCGATAGAAGAAATGATGAGGTCAAGAAGTGCTTCAATGAAAAATGTTTGAAAAACCCTGTTCACGGTACTGTTCTAAATGTAAATTGCATGAAACTAATTTATTTCTCATTCTGCGTTAAATTTTATTAAAAAAAAAAAAAAAAAAAAAAAAATGAACTCGGACGGAATAAAGTCATAGCCCCTAGTTATAATTTAATGGGTCAAGAAAAAGTATAGCAAAAATCTTGTTAGTTTTATCGAAGGGGGGAGAAATTGTTTGTCACCTATAGTTTGACATCAAAATATTCTGGAAACGTCGGAAGTGTTTCGTTTTTTAAAGAGTTTTTATCAAACAAGATTTTAAATTTTAAATCGGGAAAAAATGGCAGTTTTACTAAAAGATTCACAGCACTTTTTTTTTTTCTATCTACTGTTATCAACAGTCTCATAGAAATTGACGTAATGAATTTGTTTTTTGGGCTGAAATGACTCTGTCATGGTAACGAAAAACACGACGTTTTTATTGCCGTAGTTATTTTGTAAAATTTACAATTTTGCGCTGAAAGTGTTGAAAACTGTCTGCAACGAGCAGCATGATCGCGTAAATCGGTTCAGCCACTTCCTATTTACGAGATAAGCACTTTAAATGTCACGAGTGACTACGGAAACCGAGGGCGGTATTTACGAATAACGAAATCGACTTTGGTCGATTCTGTTGTTATTTCAAAACCGATATCGTTCGATACCCATGGTGATTTCACCATTCACGTTGTCTTAAGGTTTCGCATTCTCTGAAATACTATTTTTTTTCAACAGAATAATCCGTTCTGAATCTAACTCGCTTCTCTGGTTTATATTAAATATAATGTTGAAGTATAAAACTACCCGAGTAAAAATAAATATTTTTTATTAGCATAACGAACTTTATATACATTCTATGTAATTAATACAAACATTATTTCATATTTCGTATTTTACCTTATATTGAATCGCGAAAACTACGCTGTTTTTTTATACCTAACGCGGTACTTGAATTATTATTCCATAAAATCTGTAGAGATTTTGTTTTAAATAAACCGCTGTTTTTGTCTCGGTAGACTTTAAAGCTCTTACATCTCGGCGGTTTACGGTTTCAAATATGTAATAACCTAAAAATACAGACTGTTGAATATTATTATAATACGATTTTGTCGTCAACTCATTTTATGCAAAACGTCGGTTCGGCCATAGTGCAGCTAGCTGTATACATTGGATTAATATATGGATTTTTGGGTTCATAAATTATTTAACGTCGAATAGGAATTTAATTTTCATTATTTTGTTCATTTTTCTCGAACAAACATAACTCGCCGCATATGAATTCCGTAACGAATTATTCAGACTTTTGATGTGTTATTCGACTTAATTGTTTATCGAGTTCGGGTTTAATAAGAGAAACACTGCGGAAATTTCAGCCGTACTCACTTTTATAGTACGTTGTTTAATAAACTCCTTGTCTCCCGGCGCAGCAAATTTTTTGATTTATGAGACTTTCCACTTGAATTTTCTGCGCTTTCGACGAGCCGCCTAAAACCTGCCAAGATTTGTGTTAACACGGTTTCTTTGTAAATTAGCCGCACGACGCACGGTCAATTTATCGTAATATTATATCTAACCTTTATGCCGAAGAACGATATTTTCCGATGTCTCGGATTACAAGACGGCGGCGTACGTTATATTTTTACACGTGCCTATTCGTATTTTCTTTTATCAAAAAAAAAAAAACAACTCACTATTCATATTACAAAATATCGTTTTTATGGCAAAATATTTTAGACTACAGACGAATAATGTGAAAACAAAATCGTAAATAACGGTGGACTAATGAACATTTGTATTTTGCACACGAATTACTGTAAAATTTATTAAAGAAATACTTGTTTAAATAAATGAAATTCGTTGTTTCGCAATAATTTTCAAAGTCTGGATTAAAAAAAAAAAAAAAAAAAAATAGATTTTTATTTCCATAATTTTGAGAAAATTATTGAGAATTTTGAAAAAAAATACCTCTCTAAAGTACCATTTAGAGGCGAATCCGGTTTCTTAAAGTCGAAACTTTTTCTATAAGTATTTCCATACTTAAAAGAGTTTACAGAGAAAATAAATGTAAAAAATAAACATCATTGTAAAAACACTAGCTTCTTTACTGCGCTCAAAATCTAAAATAAAATAAAATGTCTTGTAGTTTGATAAAATATAACAAATATATATATATATATATATATATATATATATATATATATAGTAATTTAAAATGCCGGGTTAAGAACACAGTGATTTTATTTATTGTTAAATATTCGAAACTCGACTATGATCGTTTGATTAAAATCGATTGAATTAAAAAAAAAACAGAAAGAACAGCCTTAAGTTATCGATTAGCGTTCGCGATTAAACTTTGAGACGAATAGCCAGGGCCAGATTTAGGGTTGTGGGGCCCCAGAGCTCTCTATTAACAACAGTAAAAGTAAAAAAATTTAATATTTGCTTACCTGACAAACTTTCTATTTCTAACACACTTAAAATTTCTCGTTATACACTATTATAGATAAAAAAATACAGATAGGAACAAATAAACAAAAAAATAATATTTTTGTTAGATACTAGACAGTATTTTTATCAATAAATATTCGAAAGTAGTAAGTAACTGCACGGCGCTTACGGAATATTAAAATGTATGTCAGGTCTTTGGTAAATAATAAGTGAAATTATTTTCTAAAAAAAGGGTATTTAAAAAACTTGCTACGAAATGTACTGCTTAATAGTGAATGCACGTATTTTGTGAGGGCCCCACATAAATTAAATTTTGTGGGGGTCCTTGGGCCCAGGCCCCATGGGCCCTGCCTTAAATCCGGCCCTGCGAATAGCGAACGTACAAAATTTCCAACGGTATCCTCGAGCGCGTCGTCTCTAATGCCACCGGACGTGTCTTGATGTAATCTAGACCCGAATATTGGCCGCGTATAAAAAAAAAATAAAATGACCGCGCCCTGTCAAATCTGGTGAACGTTGTCGAGAAATAATAATTCACCGCGAAACCGTCCTGCTGGATATAAAACAATGGTTTTTTTTTTTTGAGAGATTGACGTTTAAAAACGTAGCTATTTTATGTGTGCATATTTTCGTATAAAAATACTTTTCCAGAAGTTTCGAACAGCAACCTTTTGAGTAATAATTTTCCACTTGATAGTATTTTTTAGAGATAATTTTTCGAAATTTTCAAAAGTTTTCTAGAAATTTGGGAAAAACTATTCGAAATTTGACCAAAAACACTCGGAAACTATCTATTTTTAATCCAAACTTTATGAAAATTTAAATATAGATAGGCAATAGTGCAAGAAATATTTTGGCGTGAGAAATTTTGAAAAACCGCTACTTCAATTCAAGTGATGTTATGCTATAAACTAGATTTTTATAGTAAATCGGTTTTAGTAATTCAATTGTAGCTTCGGAATTAGGCATCAATTCAAAGAAGTTTGACTTCTCTTGGAATGCATATAGAACTTCGGAAATTACTCGTTTTTTGTAAGTTTTTTTCCTACTCGTAAATATTCCGTTCTACACTGTAAATATTATGCAGGTATCAGCGCACTAAATTGAAACAATTTTACATAATAAATTCTCAAAAGCAATATAATTTATAGATAAGACTCGCAGGGCGAATTATATTCGTATTATATTGTTTAGTTTGAAATCGATTTAAATTCTAATCATATATTTAATGTTAATGATTATTTCAATATTTTTTTTTATTCCGGTGGGAGGAGAATACGAGGAATAATATTCAAGACGTTATGTTTAAGATTTTTATTTTGGTTTGTATATATTTCGTGAAAACCAGTTATTTTCTACACGAAGACGGTTTATTTGCCGTTGTATATAATAATTAGAGAGTTTCTCGAAACTGCATTTTTTAGTTTTTGAACCTATTCTCATTCAAATTTTTACTGTAATTCTCAATATTGTTTAGAAATGTAAAACCCGAACGCCAGCATTTGTAGCGCATCAAAAACTCGTTTTAATTAACGTTGTATGGAGTCGAATAACGACGACTGTTAAAAACTTTTGTGCGTTGCAGTTCTTATAAATAGGCAGGTGCATGCACACACACACACACACACACACACACACACACACACACACACACACACACACACATACCCCCATATTTACACACGTATATATGTGTGTGTGTGTGTGTGTTTTATGCTATGTATACATTGACTGTAGGGTCAGCCGAAAGCCGCAAACAGTTTCCGGGGAAGAGAAGGTTATTTTTTTTTCTCATTTTTTTTTTCTCTTCGACGTCTAGGCTATATAGGAAGTACTAATGGGGTAGCGAAGTGGGGGGTCAGGGAGGGTAAGTTTTGAAAAGCTCCTGCCTGCGAACCATCGCAATTGCCTCGGTGTTTGAAATCCATTGACGAACATAGACCCCCGTCGTTGTCGGAAGGATGCACACGCTATGTGAATACAGAAAAGGCACTGTCGTTACGCGGCGGCGGACGCGAGGCTTTTCTTTTTTACGATCACACCCTATGGTTCTCGTGAGTATATTTACAATTTCTCTCTCTCTTTCTCTCAGTCTCTCTCTCAGTCTCTTTTTCTCTAGTAACAACTTTCCGACGTCAGCTCTTTTCACGTCTCTGTGTAAAGAGATCTTTGCGCGGACGAATGAGAGGAGGAGGAGGAGGGGGAAAAATGACAAGGACGAGAATTTTCGACGTCTCCGGAACGATGCACACGCGACGTTATGATGAAAAAAAATGAAAAATATTCTCATCATAATGTTGCAAGTCGGAGAAATAATAAAGTTTTCGAATGTACGTTTGCGTGCACGCGCGGTGTATACGTATATACATACCAAGCGGTTCGGCGTCACTTTAAATCGCGTCTCGTTGACGTAAGGCTTACCTAACCCGCGAGTTTTTTTTTTTTTTTTTTGCTCAAAAAATACGTTTTATCAGTAGAATGAAGTAAATTTTCTTACTCGGACGAGAGAGAGAGAGAGAGAGAGAGAGAGAGAGAGAGAGAGAGAAAAAAAAATCTTTCGTACGTCCAAACGCATAACGATGAATATTACACTGTAATAATTACTGTGCGAGATTACGTGTCAATGGTTATCAATTAAAGAGCGGACGTTTAGGTTATGAAAAGTTTAAAATATGATTCTAATAATTATACGTTCTAAGAAAATATTAAAAATATAAATATTCTTTAAACTCGAAAAATATGCAAATAATATAATTATGGTTTTCTTTTGTCTAAAATAATTAAACTTTTCAATATTTTTCACTTTCCGTCCATTAATAATTTATTGTACTCGGTAATATTTAAATCAATCAGTATTATACAACGGATTTTGAAGCAATAAAATATTTATAGAAAAGCATTTGAAATAAAGCAATAAATCTCTAAAAATCTTCCAAATGCTTGATATCACATGATATCATGTGATATTAATAAAATATCATGAACTTTATAACAATTATAATATATTGGCATTAAATAATATTCTAATTTGTTTTATTCGAACTCGACTTTACCGCCACTCTTTCTGTCTTTTACACACGGCTCATCCACATTTCTTTAATTATCCATGCAAACAAGTAATTATTATTAAACAATTACAATTATTATTAAATCAAATAAATTACTTTTCCTGTTGATAAATAAACAAAATCTATGTATTATTTCACTAACAATGAATACACTATAATATTGTATAATGTTAAAAATGAATATACTCTAATCTGTAAAATATTTTCTTACAAATTCTGTAACAAATAAATCGTCGACAAATTTTTCACTCTTGTTGATCTCTAGAAAGTAAATAAATTTGTGTAAAAATCCACTCTCTAGTTAGTTATCATTAGGGCGCGGATTTTAATGCTCTAAAACATAAAAAAAAATTCCTTAAATGAATACTTATGTAATAAAAATATCTTTTATTAAAAAAAAATGAATATTTATATATAAATTTAAATAATTATCAAACTTAATCTATATGATGACATAATAATTAATAACAATATTTTTATTTTTTTTTATACCATAAGGATTTTCGGTAAGGTCAAAACTTGTTATTCAATGAACAACAGAAAACATAATCATAACTCAATGTTTATCGCAGTCAGTTCAAGTGGTATGAAAATTCCGGTTGTCTCGTATTTCCTCGGGTCATTTTATTAATAACAAGTTCTTTATCGCCACATAACAAATCTACTTACTATAAAGTTCAAATGCTACTTTACTATTCTAACAAAGAACTTCTTGTTTGTTATGGGCACAATTTACCATAAACCGTTGACTGCTGCCGTTTCTATCATTTCTATATTACGTCGTACGTATTTCAAAATGAAATAAATAATTTTTAAACTTTTTATTACTTAAGAAAAGTTCACTTGGTTTACACTCTATCTAAATTTACTCATTTGTAAAAAGTAAACGAAAAACACCTTTAGAATACAAAAATGCTTTAAAAATGAAAAAAAAAATTGCCTAAAAATCAATAAGGCCTCAAAAAATTGCAAAATACAATTTTTGTTTTATTATTTCTATGACACGTGAAATGCATTATGCGTTCGGACAACAGTTTGTAAGTGCTCCCAAAGAAAAATTCAATTTGGATTAAAATCTGAGCTTTAGTTATCGTTACGCAAACTCGTGAGTAAAATAACACTGATGTGTAACTTTTCGTTTGAGTTTAAAGTAAAGAGGCAAAATAAGTGATCGATTTTTTTAAATTTACATGTTTATTCCTTTTTTTAAATATTTACTTTGGGTATTGTTAAAACGGTTGAATAAAATTTAGAGCAAAAAAAAAGTTTAACATTCGTTTTTTTTTTTTAATTTTAATATATTGTTTTTCCTCTCGTTTGATTAATACGGCACAACATTGAAATTATTCACTTAAACTAAGTATAGCCATTTTACACGTTAGCCGGACGGGTCGTGTATACACACGTCCGACGACATTAAGGACCGTAGACGTAACGTGCGCCCACGCGTAACACGTGTTTATTAAAAAAAGAAAGAAAGGAAATGTTATTTCTCGTTTCTAATCTTAATTTGTTTCCATAAAACTATCGTGTTAAATAAAATCTTTGAATTTATTTCGAACAAAATGTCGTGCGTTTTATTTTGAAATGTGCGCGAGTGTAAATATTTAATAATATTATAAAATGTGTATCACTCCCAGACGAAATTATAATTTCGAATAATGTTATCAAAATATATCGTTATGATGACGAAAACGGTTTTGAATAATTTTTGTCAATTTTATCAATTTCGTACACCTTTTATAATAATAATAAAAAATAATAAATACGCTGTTTCGCCGCTTGAAGTGCTGATGACGTTAAATCTCGTCTGTGCGAATCCTAATTATTGTAGTTTATTTATTATTGTTATTGTCTTCTGTGCGTTGATACCGATTTTTGACATCAACTAAAAAAATTGCTTGGATTATTTTTTTGACGACTGTGCTCTCGAAGAGTTTTTAAGCGGTTTTAATTCCACTTTTGTCGGATCTCGAATATTGATAACTGACTTATAACAGATTAACGACGATACTCGAGTTTTTTCATAGATTTATATCTATTATTTTTTAGATTTTGAACGAAGTGAAGAACCTAGTGTTTTTACAATGATGTTTATTTATTATTATTATTTTTTTTTCTGTGTACAACTTTTCGTATGGAAATACTTGTTCAAAAGTGTTTCGATCAGTAACTTTTTGAAACCGAATTTGCCTCTAGATTGTACTTTAAAGAGGTCATTTTTTGAATTTCTCAATTCTTCAATTTTTTTTTTTTTTTTTGGAAAAAACTATCCAAAATTTTACAAAAACGA
>JAIPRM010008670.1:0-15615 GCA_025469315.1 Stegophylla sp. TES_Ste_2020
CTTTAGAGAGGTCATTTTTTGAATTTCTCAATTCTTCAATTTTTTTTTTGGAAAAAACTACCCAAAATTTGACAAAAACGACTCGGAAACCATCATTTTTTGATCCAAATTTTATGAAAATTTAAACCTAGATAGAAAATTCTATAAAAAAGATTTTGGCGCAAAAAAATTTTGGAAATTTTTTGAAAATTTTTTTTTTTTGTTTATTATTAACTTCCTTTGTTCAGAATCGTTTTACTAAAGAAATGATTTATCGTTTCTTTAAAATTTAAAACGCCCGTCAAGAGAATACCACCCGTCGTGCGAAGTAGTTCCCGCTTTTTTCTTTTATTATTATGAGAAAAGGGCTATTATGATTTATAATGACTATACAATTTTATTTTAAATTTTTGTAATTTAGTTTAGGGTAGTAAAGATGTTCTCGAAATTAATTATTAAGAGAGGTTTACTGTTAAACCCCTTCTTCCCATGGTATTACCTTATGAAAGGGGATATTCCTCTACCACCAGTTTTTATTGATTATTTGTCACGCTTTTACAAAAATTTTTTCTGGTCTATGTATACTTAGGTTGTTAATAATTTCCTGTTGATCAGATGATTTTTAAAGCAATGTGTAACTACTACAATGGATAATTGTAAAATACTAATAACTTATTGACAATTAAAGTTAAAAATTAACGATACATTAAAATTGAAAGTAAATTTTAACAACTTGATCTAAAAAAAATTTTCCTTTTCTTCAAAACTATATTGACATACCACATACATTTACCATATTAATATGGGAAAAACGGTATTACTATTACGTAAAAGCCTACAATTTATTAATTTATATAAACACATATTTCAAAAATGAACTTTTTTGACATTATAAATAAAAAATTTTAGAGCAATTTACATTTTTTGATGCATAAACGCAATTTTATGATTTTTTTAGACGATATAAATCTAGCCCTATACTGATTAGTGGTTAGTTTGGTGATAGGGTGACTTAGTAAAGAAATATCTTGGTTAAGAGTGACACAAATCAAAAAAGCCGGACATATTTCACACGACGGGTGGGATTCTCTTGAGGGGTGTTATTGAATTTTAAAGAAACGATAAATCATTTTTTCAATAAAAAGATTCTGAACGAGGAAGTTAATTATATTCCGAGTCGTTTTTGTCAAATTTTGGGTAGTTTTTTCAAAAAAAAAAAAATTGAAGAATTGAGCAATTCAAAAATTGACCTTTCTAAAGGCGAATCATTGACCATCTAGAGGCGAATCCGGTTTCAAAAAGTTACGGATCGAAACTTTTGGACAAGTATTTCCATACAAAAAGTTGTATACAGAAAAAAAAAAGAAAAAAAACATCATTGTAAAAACACTAGCTTCTTTACTTTGTTCAGAATTTAAAAGGATGAGAACCACTGTATTAATGTGAGCAAACCACAGTATCACACTATCTTCTTTCTTTTTCTCAGTCACTATCTCTCTTTACTCACTCTCCCCTCTTCTCCCAAGATAGGTAGAAGTTACCTTTAAAGTTTAAATTATTAAGGCACTATTCCATTAGCATTGTATTTGCATAACACCTCATGTTGTCTAGTGGAAATAATATTTCCTGATTGGAAAATTCGTGTTATCGACGAATTAATACCACAAGTTACCATAGATATTTCAACTCGATGAACGTGTTACTAAATTAATGATGTTATTTCATGATAATAAATATTTAATGATAATAAAATAAATTTATTTTTTGAACAGTTATAATAGTTTTTTTCTAACAATTGTAAATAATATAATACTTAATTACTTAATATAAATTTAATTTATAAAATTAAAAATAAATGTTTCATCTCTAAGTCTGTTTCTCAATTTATTATCTATATACGCTACTGCTGAAGATGCATGACCTCCTTCTTTTCTCAATACATTTTAAAAATTTTCTTATTTTGTTAGCAAGTATTTAATTTGTTTCAAACATTTCATTAAATGTTAACTAAAATTAAAATATGTACCAGTAGCATAAAAATTGGCATCGCTACGGCCGCTTTCAATGTAAATTTTACTGGGGCAAGTATATAAATTATCTAAGTATTTAAGTCAAAATCGAAATATTCTAATCAGTCTGGTGATTGAGATTCTCTAACATGGTGAAAATATTGTTTCATCTAGTTTTACAATCAAGGATCAATTTTATTTCTTTTCCATGCTCTACATAAACATATTTTTGAAGTATGGTGTACTTATTTGTATTTTGAATTCTCGGGTTTATTAATATTAGTCCCGGTGTTTTTGGGTCTAAAAATTGGTCGGGATCCTGGTATTATAATCTCTAGTTATACCCGAAGATACCCGGATAGCGCTTTTATGTGCATTGGTTACCAAAATTCTCTACTTTCCCTAACCGTTCAACGGTTTCGACCGTTTCGAAGATTAGTCCTTACAAATAAAAAACTGACAGGACAATCAACCGACACGACAATCGACCTACACCCTAAACCAAAGGACAATTTTATTAATAACTTATATTAGAGCAGAGGTTCCCAAATTGTGGGTCGTGATTAAATTTTCGGTGAGTCACGTTAAACTTTAGTTACTGAGTGAAGAAGCTAGTTTTTTTACAGTGATGTTTATTTTTTTTCGTTAACACTTTTACGTATAAAAATATTTTACCAAAAGTTTAGATCAGCAACTTTTTAAACCAGAATTTTTCTATAGATTGGTACTTTAGGGTGGTTATTATTCAAAATTCTCAATAGTTTTTCAAAAGTTGAGAAAAATTAGACAAAAATGTAATTAAAACTTTATGGAAATTTAGACAATAACACGAAAAATATTTTTGTGGAAGGCATTTTTTTTTGAGCGAAGAATCCCCATGGTACATGAAGTATGTCCAACTTTTCATAGAGGTACCTATACTATTTTTTTTTTTTAAATTCTGAACGAAGTGAAAAAGCTTATGTTTTTACAATGATGTTTATTTTTTTCAAAATAAAATTTGGGAACCTCTGTATTAGAGTATAATATAATATTATTATATTATATAAATTTTAGATTATAGAAAGGATTTTTATTTATATATGTGTAAGAGTTCTTATAGTGCTTTATGTAAAATGTCAATGAAGAATGAGTGAAATTTTAATATTTATGGTGTACATGGACCAATACAGACAACTGAATTTAAAAATACCCAAAAATGTTTTAATTTGAAATTACAAATATTTCACAAAATTGATTTTAGTCATTATGTGATATATCTAAAATAATAACTCTAAAACGTCACATTTTGACTATTTACGTATTCTAGTAACTAAATGCGATAAAATAATTTAACAAATATCTATCTAATCTAAGGAATAGTAATAAAAAGTACTTTCGTGGTATAAAATGTTTGATATATTGGAAATTTATTGTTTTTAGCATAAAATACTGGTGATTTTTAGTTATACGACCTGATATAAAAATACAAGCTAATTAAATGGTGTAACCCTGGTAAGAATTTCGCTCCTATAATATTTCATCAGGTTACTAAAATAATCACTTTGTCCCCCAAAACTGAGAAAATATGAATTAAACGGCATTTGAAGAAACAGAAATCTATCAACAAAATACTAAGATTTTATGATTTCTTTCTGATATATTGTATAGTAACAATTATTTAATTATTTTCAATATGATTTATTCAAATTTTCGCGACATATCTACAACATTATCACGGCACACACTCTGGTGTGACCAACAATATTAATTTATTATTATGCGATTGTACACTGATCTCTTATATATTATACTGACATATATGTATTGAGCTTCGGTGTCGAACTAAAAATTATTTCGTTACACACAACATTTACGAAAAACAAAAATTGATCTTTTATTCCCTTACACCTAATGAATATTCCATAAATAATTTCAAATTACAATAAAATACAGATACACGTTATAATAAAATTATACAGTGGTTCTAATTATCGAAAATTAACATTAATTCGCTATTACCTATATAATTAGTACTTATATTTAAGATGTTGCTTCTGGTCAGTCACGGTTGAAAAAAAATGAAAAAATTTAATTTTCCGAGTTGGGTTCGAACCCAAACCATATTTTGCTACTGGGGTTGTTTCACTATACTATTATAGACGTGTCGACACGGGATGAAACAGTATGTAATTAACATAACACGCGCAATTACTAAATTTTCAAAATCGATTATTTCGGTAACTATTAATAAGCGAGAATTTTAGTTAGCATCATCGTACTTAGCGGTCAATAAATAGCTAAGATAGTGAAAAACATTGCCAACATTTTAAATATTCCGTAAACTAGAAATGTACTATATTATAAGTCCATATTTTTTCACAATTTAGATTTTGAACGGAGTGAAGATGTCTATGTTTTTACAATGTTTATTTTTTTAAAATTTTTTTTCTCTTTTTGGAAACACTTTATCGTATAGAAATACTTGTCCAAAAGTTTCGATCAGTATCTCTATAGAACCGGAACTATACTTAGATGGTACTTTGAGGAGGTCATTTTTCTAATTTCTCAATACTTTTTCAAAAACGGGGAAAATCTGTCGCAAAATTGACAGAAAACGGCAAAATATGCAATTACTGAAATTTCCGTAAAATAGAAAATTACTTTTTAACATAACTTCTAAAATAGTGCAACTAGAGACTTAAAACTTTCACCAACTACTATAAATGGTAACGAAAACATTTTTAAAAATTTTCAAAAAGATTTGATTAATTTTGAGTTAAGTACAGTATTTTGAAATTTCTCATTTTTTGTTAGTTTTTATGTACCTACTTAAAATTTGTTTTGATTTTTGATATTAAGACTTGAAAATTTAATATGATCTCACTGACATATATGTCTAATTGACCTGAACAAAATCTTGAAAATCGTAAGTCAACTTTTTTTTATGCCCGTTTGAAGTTAGAGGTTTCGATGAAATTCGTTAGTTTTACCTAAAATTATACACTTTAACACGTACATAAAAGAAAATTAGCCCTACCGATTGTTTTGAAACTTGGTGTCTAGATAGAGAATTTCATTGCAAATATTTTGATACAGTAAAATTTCTTACGAACGAATAATTAAACATTTAACAAGGGTTTGATTGAAAAAAAAATCGGTGAAAATACAGACAGATATTATGAAATATTTATAGTATTATAAACACTTGGTTGCTGAAGGTTGTCGGTTGATAATGTTTAATTGCATCTTATGTATTTTTTAACGCTGAATAAGATGGTGTGAATTAAAATCCACGTGCAACAATAGTTTTCTAATTATTTTATTCTATTTTGAAAATTCAATATTTTCGGTTATTATACTAAAATACCTACTATTTTCCTACTTAAACCAGCGATGTCAGTGCAGCGCAATGGCAACTCGATCGGCCTATAATAAATGACGGTGTCGGGTTCGATTCCAATACCCGGAAAAAACAACTTTTCGCATTTAGAATTTTCGAATTGAGAAATTCAAAAAATGACCTCTCTATAAAGTACCAACTAGAGGCAAATTCGGTTTTAAAAAGTTGATGATCGAGACTTTTGAACAAATAGATCTATACAAAAGTGTTTAAAGAAAAAAATAAACATCATTGTAAAAACACTAGCTTCTTCACTTCGTTCAGAATCTAAAATTGTTTATCTATTCTCTACTAATCAGTACCTAATAAAATTTTTTACACATTCCATTAAATTATAAATAATGATGGCATTCAAATAAAAAATATGTCGGTATAAATTAGGATTCTAAAGAGATTTTAACTAGTGAATTAAATATTAATTAAACGGTTAGTTAAAGTTGAGATTATGATTGAACAATTATAAAACTGGAATGAATGAATGGAATGAATATTGAATGAAAATTAAATAAAACTTGAAAATGATAAGCACATACATATTATAGAAAATTTTCGTACATTTTAATAATCACAGTATCATTTTACCTACCTAACATAGTGTAGATAATTTATTATTATAGTTGAGCTATGATGTTCTTAAACAGAAGTTTACAATATATAAGAAATGCGTTGGTTGAAATTATATGAAGTTGATTGACCTCAAATATTTTTCAGAATGTAGATATTCCGTACAGTACTAGGCATATTTCAGAATGCATCTATTGTATGTTTTTGTCTCCTTTACTACGTATACACGATATCAGACTCTAAAGCTAATTCTTATTGATGATAATCTATTCTTTCATTAAAACTTCTTAATTTACCAAGAAGAGGTTGTAAATACATTTTATGTTTCTATAAATAAACAATAGGTAATCAAGGGGTGTTAATAAAAAATAGATTTGAATAAATAAATAAATATTCTGTAATGCGCGATATAGGAAAATAAATATATAGTTATTTCATTTATATATAATACAGTATGAATCATAATATGAAATAGTTTGTCTATTATTATTATTTTTTAATGAAAATTAGTCATTACTCATAAAAAAAATAATTTGTATTTTGAGCAATAATAAACAGCTAGTTTTTTTTTGCTCGCATTGAGTATCTATAGCTGAAGTACAAATTCCTAAAAAATTATCATCATTATCAGAAATGTGTGAAAAGTAATTAATTACCATATAATTAATAAAGCATTGTCGGTTATTAATTTATATTTAACAACAATATTGTATTTTGAATTAATACTTCATGACTAAACAAAAATTGCGTAACAAAAACTTTTGTTTGTGTTTAAAATATTAACAGAATCGTTTATTTAAAACAAATTAATGGTAAATTATTATTATGCAAATCTGAAATAGTTTTCATCTATAGAAAATATATATTTAAAGATTTGGATTTATATAATTGGTATACGGAAATATCAAATAATGCAATATGTTTAAAGTTACTGTAATGTAAATCACAGAAATTGAAATATACAAAATGTATATAGTAACTTATGTATAGTAACTTGTTGAATACAGTATTAAGAAGTTGTCAGTATTCCCTTATATAAAGGTACAAGTCGAGGTACAAGTACAACCATTAGGTAATTAATTTTGACGTTTGACCTAGGTACTAGTTATTCAAAGTGCTACAACAGTAGATAATGGCCTTGCAATCAATGTTTAACAATATTCTGTAAAGGTTTGTTAGACGCAGATATATTATATTTTAAATTTAAAAAATGAACCTCCCTAGTCCCTATAGAATATTATTATAAACGTTAGGACTTCAAAAAGTTAATAATCAACAATCTCGGAGAAAAAATGACAGAATTATTTATTTATTTATTTATATCTTTTAGCTAAGGCTATAAATATAAACCTATGCATTAATCTCATTAAGTCTCACACAAACAGGTCATTATGAATCTCACTATTTGACCACTTAGATATTTTAATCGACCTTGTATGGTAGAAATTAAGAGACGATTCTGAGCGCTTAATCACATATATAAATAAGTGTATGGTAATCAACGCGTAAATGACCTAACCGCGATTATTAAATATTTATTGATAATGCAACATGACATTTGTGTACACGGTACAGTGACTGGGGATTTTCCGATTGCTATTCAGAAAAATGGAAGATCCAATTTCGAGGGAATATTCGTGAACGTCAACACGGTAGGTACAATGTAACTGTGAATACAGTTTAACCTTACAGACCAGACCACCGACGAACATTCGAGTTATCAATCGAAAATAGGTCATTGCATTGATCACCGTAACACATCATCATTATTATTGATCATCCGTGACTTTCACGCGCCACCACGAACGCTTCTCCACCAGAAAATTCGGCGGGCTCTGTGACACTTCATTTTAAACCTGCTGCAAATTGTACACACATACACAATAAATCATTATTCGTCACCTCTACCGACGTAGACCGGAGGACGACGTTTCACTGCGAGTGTTGGCGGGAAGAGGCGAAAAAAATCCCGGGGTGTATCCGTGGGAAAATTGTTATAATACGCCGACGCCACTGCACACTAATTACGAGGATTACGCACGGCAGTTTTATTATTTAATTGAAAAAAAAAAAAATGTTCCCACTACGACGACGACGATAAACAGCTAACACGTATTCGTGCAACGATTCTATCAGCACGCGCACTAGACTCCAAGTACTCAATAGTAAGTCGTATTAGTGTACACCCCCAAGGGGTAGAGAGGCGTGCAGCGCCGTCCCGGGAGCCGGAGGTTCTCAAAATTCGCGTGCGCGCCAATATTTGTCCGGGAAATTTCGCATACACCTACCTGTTTTTCTGCGCCGTTGACACCCATTTTGCCGGCTACCGCTTTGTACAGGCGAACGGCCACGGCGACGACGAAGTTTTTGGTCTTGACGATGTTCATCCGCCGGATGAACGACACCTTGGACACCAGCCGCTTGCCGTCGAACATCAAACGACCAGTGTCCCGGCGACGTATCTCTCGACTAGGTTCCGTGTTTTCGACGGACTGCAGCGCGAGGGTACAATGTATATTATACCCTAATATATATATATATATATATTATTATATAATATTATACACTGCAGCACTCCGGTGAGAGTTACACGGTAGTTTACGGGGTGGTGTAAAAGACCGGGGGCTACGCGAAAAGTGCTTGTATCGCAAAAAATAACCGACTGTGGAACAGAATTTTTTGTCGAGGATGGAAGCCGAGGAAACTTTTGAAATTTTTTTTAAACTTACGAAGAAAAGAATAATATAATATTATTTAGTGGCTAATAATATAATACGTTTATAATATAATAAAATATAATATCACGGCGGTGCGCGATAACGACGAACCGTTCTGATAAGCGGCTGGAACGCGATTGAAGAGAAAATTGTGCGTCTCGTAGTACTTTGCCGTGTATAGAGTAGTGTAGTGGTAGTAGTGGTGGTAGTAGTAGTAGTAGTAGTACTACTACTACAGGACACGATTTCGTATGCGCGCGGCGCGGTCGTCGATCGGATCCGATGGCAACGGCGGCGGCCGCGTTATAATATATAGCTGCTGCATGCAGCGGCAGTTGTCCGCCGCCGCCGCCGCCGCCGTAGCCCTAGCGCGACGACGTCACGCCCTGGCCGTGTCATCGGTTTGCCCGTCCGTCGTGACGGTGCACCACTGGGTGGCGGGGCGGCGGCCGATCGGTCGAGGGACGACGACGACAACTACGGACGACGTGTGTGGAAGCGGGTGGCCCCCGGCGTGCATACCGGGAAACGGCGCGGCGGCGTCTACACGTTTCGACGACGACGAGACCACGTAGACGCGGCGTGGCACGGACGCGCTTACCCCCGCGACCCGTCGTGTGTCCGCGGCGCGCGCGCATTCACGTGCAATTATGGCGTTATTACCTATTACTGTTCAGAAGATTATTATGTTTTCACATTCCGAGAAACGATCAATAATAATAGTAATTATTGATTAGTGGACGTTTTGTCGTTGAAAAGCGCGCGGTGTGTCATTAACTAAAAAAAAAAATGCACACACACACAACGACGATGGCTACGACTAGTCGTCGTACGCAATTTTACGATATCGTCAAACCTGTCACGAACATTTTATATTTTTTTAATAATTTTAACATGATATAGATTACTACTACGCTAGTTCATAGTGATTGGAGTAATTTTTTTTTTTTTTTTGTTAATCAGATGAAACGCAGTAGGCGTACTGTGTGCAGATAGACGATCGTTTGAATTTTTTCAGCCGTACCGAATTTATAAATATAATGTCCAAACGGCCATCTGAACTCAATAATTCTTTAAAAGTTATCGGCAGGTCAACGGTTTGAGGAGGGATAAAGAGTTGAAAATTATAAATATAATCTAATAAGAAAAAGGAAGAGTATAATATTATAGATGAGTCACACTTCGACTTACAAACGTACATTTGTGAAGGTTACGTTTTTATAATTTCATTATAAGGCGTATATACGTTTAAACAAACGAAGTCCCACAACTTGTTTCATACATTTGAGGATTATCGGTGTTTGAATTAGACCGTTTTCCAATCGATCAATTATTTCGATCATCGGTCAATTTATAAAGTAAGGGTTTTTTGTATTTTGGTGCCATACGAATAAAAAAAGGTTATATTTTGGTCAACTTAAAAAAAATATATTATTAATTTTATTATAATTAAAAACATTTTACAGAATTTGCTATTCAACTTTTTTAGTATAATTTTTATTTAACTTAAATATTTTAATAAATTAATAATTAATTTATGACGTAGTGTATAGGACCAGAACAACTAAGTGAAGAGATGTCTCTGTGATGACTTATACGTATACAGTATAGCAGTGGTTCCCAACCTTTTCTATTCTACGCCCCTTTTTGTAGATTTTCAAAAATCTCACTTCCCCCTTCTTCCCATAAATATAAAAAATGAATCAACTTTTTTGTGTACTTTACAAATAAACTATATAATATTTGAAATGACGACTTTTTTATTGATGATAATAATTATCAAATACAAATACTTTACAAAGTTAATATTATAATGGAATAATCAATTAATAAGAACAATCATTATAGTAATAAATTAATATAAAATAATAATAATAAGTTACGTTTAGTGGCTAAACACTGATAATTGTAACTTTATCCGTTATCGATTTTCGAATTTTTTTTCTAGAAATTTTACTACGTGATGACTGCTTGTGCGCCTCCCCAACAATGTTTACACACCTCCCAAGGGGGGTACACCTTCCAGATTGGGAAACACGGCTGTATAGTGTATAAATACACCAGTCAGATGACCAATTATGCAGTAAAAACTATCTCTGTTGCTGAACTGTTAGTACTGGTCAATTGCATATCATTTTTCTGCATAATTTTTCATAACATCATTAGTGTATGTATTGATAAAACTGCTAACACAAAAAATGGTTAAATTTGGAGTTATGTGAACTAAATGAAAAAACTGGTCAGCAACCTGTTCTTTTTCGTATTACGTCTAAAGTATAGTTATGGGTGCCGTATTTTCATACATTTTTATTGGTATTGAATTAACTTAGTTGTTACTGAATATAAAACTGAGTTTTTATCTTTCATTTTTCAACTATAGTCGTAGTTTATATAACTGTTAGTTATAAAAGTAGATTGAAATCCATTGCACATTAACATGTATTTCCGCCAATGGCGTAGTGAACTTAAAAAATCATAGATATAAAGAATTTTAACTTTATAGACAAACAAACCCTCCTTCATTACAATATTTAATTTCACTGTCAATATTTTATATTGTCAATAAAAAGACGATTATTTACTTATAATGTATTTAATAGACTAACTGCTGACTAACTGCTTTCAGTATTTTCTCTTGCTTGCGTCATACTATTAGAATTCATTTGTTCAGTAATACTTAGAAATTTCATGCGAATGTATCAACAAGAGTATTCATCCACCACCTTATAAATTCATGAATCAGGAATCGGTGGCTTCTGAAAAGATTTTCCGCAACGCCACAATAATTACAACTATAAATCATTCATTCAATAATGTGAATATGTTGCCTACACATTTTTCCTTAAAAGCTTCTGGTGTGGAATTGTACTGTTACCTACTCGTTTATTTATTTTCTCTAATAGAACTTTTAATATTTAGTGTATAACAAAACAACATTGTATGGATATTCAATATTTATTATTGAAGGCAAATCCAATTTCTAAAAGTTAATGTTTGAAACTTTTGGACAGGTATTTCTATAGAAAAACGTGTACACATAAAAAAATAAAAAAAAATTAACATCATTTCGCTTTGTTCAGAATCTAAAAAAATAAATAAAAAAAGGAAGATTGTAAAATTGTTATACTATTCTATGAAATTAATAAAATTTTCATAACGTGTATAAAAATACGTTTTGTGAACACTAAAACATCACACTACACAGGACGCTTAGTGCTCATTATTTAAAATTAAATTATTCTATTACGTAGTAGATGAACACCAGTAATTTTTGACGTCATCATTTTTCATTGACTTTCTTATGTCCTACGCATTTGTATAATGACGATCGAGGTGTCACGGATGAAATAACGATTGTTATAAACTTCTAAATATACCATCTCAAAAGAGTCCAAGGTTCTGTTAAAGGCAATTGAATTTACGAGGATTGTCTTATTTCGTTTGTCCGTACTGTTTTCAAATATTTCAAAAGCATAATTACAAGTCAATCCTTATATAATATACGATTAGCAATATTGACACATTATATTATTATGACGTAGCTGTATTATGTCACGTATGGAATATAATACTATAGACACTATAGAACCAAGAAGAAACGTATACAATTTTACACAATTCACATCAGTACGTGACTTCATAAAATAATCAAAATTTTGTTTTTTCAACTTTAAAAATGTATTACATATATAGGTATTGAAAAAAGCCGGACATAGTTCGCACCATGGGTATTCTTCACTCTCGGGTGTGTTTGATGGGTATGTATTAAATGTTAAAGAAACGATAAATCATTTTTCAATAAAATAATTTTAAGCTCTACTTTATTCAAGACATTTTTGCTTAAAATGCTTTACTTAACTCAAAATCGATCAAATATTTTTGAAATTATCAGGAATTTCTTGATCATTTTTAGTAGTTGGTGAATGTTTCAAGTTTTCTAGCTTCATTATATTTGAATTTATGTTAAAATACAATTTTCAATTTAATGAAAATTCCTATAATAGCATATTTTGCCATTTTTTTAAATTTTTCGACAGATTTTCCGCGTTTTTGAAAAAGGTATTGAAAAATTTGAAAAGTGACCCTTTTTAAAGTACCATCTGTGTGTGATTTCAAATCTTTAGAGACACTGATCGAGACTTTTGGACAAGTATTTCTAAATGAAAATCTATTCAAAGAAGGAGAAAAAAAATAAACATCATTATAAGAACACTAGTTCCTTCTCTCCTTTCAGAATCTAAAATTAACATTTATGTTAAAACACTTGCTTCTTCGCTCCACTCGAAATCTAAAATAAACATCTTTATAAAAATACTAGCTCATTTCTTCATTCAGAATCTAAAAATGTTTTAATACATTTAGTCTATCCTTTAAACTAGATTTCATATTGTCATAACTAGAGTCTAAACTAACCGGATTTTGCATGTAATGAATGTTCATAGACTTATAACCGATTACATGCAGTAAATGGTTTTTCATCGATCATAGTAAATAAAAAGAATGGAAAACTTATATATTTTTGCATATTTTGGGTGTAAGTGCATATTTTTCATGAAATTGCATGTTTTTTGCATATATTACACATACATTCAATCCACAATACAAAAATTGAAAATTAAAAAAAAAAAAAGCCGAACATACTTCGCACATTTGTATGTGTAAACGAAAAAGTGTTTATAGAAAAAATAAAAAAAAAATTAACATCATTGTAAAACACTAGCTTCTTCACTTCATTTAGAACCTAAAATAATATAATATTTAAACAGTGAATTTTTTTTACCGTATATATTGTTGTTAATTTTTTCATCATCAATGTTTTGTTTGTATAACTTTATAATTAAATATAAATATATGTAGCTAACTTAATCTATAATGTAGGTAAAACCTAAATTAAATAGATTTTTTTATTTTTTTATGAATTTTGTGATAAATACTGATAATTAATTAATAGCTGTACCAATATGTAATATACGAAAAATTCAATATAAACAAATATATTTTGCATATTTGTGCTTTAAAAGTGCATATTTGAAACTTTTTTGGTGCATATTATATGCATGCATATTTTACAATTTAAAATGCATAAAAATCCGGTCTCTAGTCATAAATGAATGGTTAACTATGTTGAAAGACAACCCACATTGGACACTAGTTAGTTCACCATGTTTATGTATTTATGTGATATGTCTATCTTTGCTCCAAATTATAATTTCTAAATTATTTTTTATGCACATAATTAATTTTTAATGGGCGGTAGTTAATAAAGCATTTAAATCTTGTACATTTTACATTTTATCTTGTACATTTTACGCATAGTCTACATACTACAGTGTTTTCTATAACATACGTAATTAGTAATTACTAATGAAAACTAATAAATTAACTAGCTGATAGGTATATTTTAAAAATAACTTATAAGGCGTGCTAACCTATGATTGATATATATATAGCGCAGTATTTAAGTAAAGCCTAAAGAATTAGCTTAACTATAGGAAAAAAGAAAAAAAATTTCCAGAAAACTAAAATTATAATAATTGTATATTTTAAATGTATGGTTCTTTCGTTCGACGTATTTTTTTTCAAAACTATTATTTTACTTTACATAATATTGTAGTAGGAATTTTTAGTTAGCATTTTAGTTTAGTAAGCATTTTCTTGGATTCTTGCCAATAGAATTACATTTTTAGAATTTTTTTTTTTATAAATCATCTTATAATAAATTACATTTATCAAAACTACGCTAGAACAAATGTACACTGCATAACTCTATGTTAAGAATTCATATTTATATTAGGTATAAAACTTTATGATTATAGGTACCCTAAACACACATTTATTTAGTTAATTATTCACGTGATACTTATTACACCTATTTATTCGATAACCTACTGGTGTCTATTAAACACATAGGAGGTATAAGTATATAATAAATTATAATATAATATTAATGCAATGTATAAAATATTATTATAATATATAGAGAGTACAACGAAGATATGACAACGTTATCTGTACTTTCAATGTACAACTGTTTTATATAATTATAAGGCACACTATAATATAGATACTCCAAGATATACGAAGTTTTTTTGTACATAATAATATAATCGTAATACTGCATCCAATAAAACGTCGAGAAACCACTATAATCAATAAAATAAATGATCGAATTTTTATTATAATTGTGTGTAAGGTTGTGTTTTAAGGTTTTCGTAATGCATACGTGCAACTTATCGCACGTATATAATGACATTATATTTGTTGTTAAATGTTAATATTATAAACATAATCAGATTATTTTAAGTAAGCTCTCGTTAGTGTTATTGGATCCATTAAACGTAATAAAATACACCTAAGCGGAATTAACGAACACCACTATGCCAGGTGGGTTCGCAAGTATAAAAAAAATATTTCATGTGCTATATACACATATTATAATATATTTTAGGTTTATCACATCTTAGTTGTATTGATTCCGGTTTAACATAGTTCACTTGTAGAGTAAGCAAACAGTATAGTGAAATAAAGAACATCTCTAACAAAAGAATCTAATATACAACACGATGTGAAATTAATATACAATTTATCGAAATTATTTTTATGACATGGATCAATATCATTATTACCTTAACTCTAAAGTCACGTGTATCGTGTACTAAAATATGTCCTTTTTATAGCTTTACAATGTTATTGACTCTTGATATGTTGACAATATTGTCTTAATTTCATATTTAAAGTCTTAACCAACCATATAATGTTTTAAGCGATTGGTATTATTAATACTGACCAGTCAAGTTTTTGGAGATATATAAACTCTTTATACACGTATATTATTATATCTTTAAAAAGCCGGACATACTTCGCACGATGGGTGTACTTCGCACGACGGGTGGTATTCTCTTGACGGGCGTATTAAATTTTAAAGAAACGATAAATCATTTCTTCAGTAAAACGATTCTGAACA
>JAIPRM010008671.1:0-15614 GCA_025469315.1 Stegophylla sp. TES_Ste_2020
AGAGGCAAATCCGGTTTCAAAAAGTTATTGATCAAAACTTTTGGACAAGTATTTCTATACGAAAAGTTGTACACAGAAAAAATAAAAAATAAAAAAAAATAAACATCATTGTAAAAACATAAGCTTCTTCACTTCGTTCAAAATCTAAAATCTACATCGTGATTGTTAAATCCAAATATTTTTTTTAAATAAAATAAATACATCAATAACTCGCTTCAGTATACACAGAAATATTAATTTATGCGAAAAGTTTTAAACACAAATAATATTATTTCCGACGGGTTATTATTTCACAATTATGCGTACGATTGGACAAATGAAAAACAATAAATACTAATGATATTATGATAGGCTGAAAATTATTATTATATTATAATGTATTTTATTTTGAAATACGATATAACAACAGCCATAACGTCATGAATGTACTTTAATATTCTGCAGCGTATCGAGTGGCAGCAACGCGACGTCGGTAAACATTTACCTATGTCCTATACTAACAACAGGTTAGGTTAGTGACCAATTTAATCAAATGATAATATCAACCACGAATAAAATATGAATATTAAATAAACAAGACGTTATTGTATGATAATAATAATTATCGGTACGAATAAGCACAGCGTTTCCCTTCCCCACTAAGTCGAAACGACTCGAGTTTCCGATTTGAATACAACAATAATTTATTATTGTGATTAAAACGTTCGGTGCGCTAGTGGGGTCGAAAAATACACGCCAGGCCGGGCGTCAAAGCTATTAGAATATAATGTAACTTCACATTTTGAAAAACTGTGTATGATTCCATGGGCGTAGCGAGGGTGGGACAGGCCCCCTGCACCTGAAATTGAATTGCATATCTTTATACATTATACCAAACGTTAATTCTCTTGAAATATTATTAACCTTTAAGCAGTAAAAAGCAGTTTAAAATGGCACGGAACATATTTTATACTTGGGCATGCACGTTATCAAATAGTGAATTTTTCCATTTCAGACGCTTCTATCGTTTAATACGAACCGACAGCTATTGTAATGTCGATATCAGAATATAGTAACCCATATTTATGTATACGATAACACGAGAAAGTTTTATTATATACTATTTTTCGGAGGAAATGGGAAGTGGAGGACAAAATAGAATTTGATTTTTGGAGGAATAAGGACACGGCCAATTTTTCAGGTGTGCACACACAGTTAGTTAGTGGTCTCGCTTTCGACGAGAAACGAACAACAAGACGGTAATTTCGATGGAACGCGACGTGTACGAGAGGCAATTTCTGTCGGAATAAATGTTTAAGAGAAGCATACTCGAACCGAGAGGATATACGCGTGCAATAATAAAAACGCGGGCGTGTTTAGGGCACCGTATATATATATATATATATATATATATTGGATATCCGGTAGGAGAGTATAATAAAATATGTAATAACGATCGGAGATTAATATATTTCAAACACAAATCGAATAGTACCCAGACGGCAATATCTCGGATACGCAATCTCTTTTTATGGCGTGTACTTTCGTTCTCGTCGTCGTCATCGTTCTCTCTCTCTCTCTCACACGACTAACCCTCCACCACCACCACCGTCGTCGTCCCGCGTGCGTACACGAGAGAGAGGAGAGGAAAAGAGGGGAAGAGAGGGGAGGGAGAGAGAGAGAGAGAGAGAGAGCCGACCACGTTGTTTGGGAAAAACCGTCATGTACGCATTATGTTATTGGCGGCGTTTTCCACGGGGAGAAACGGGGTCCTTTTTGCGGCCACGCACACACAGAGGCTGTGTACGGAAAAAGACCCGGTGGTAGAGGGAAGAGTAAGAGATAAATAGATAGACGGATGAAACGAGGAGAGAGAGAGAGAGAGAGATACGATGTTTGAAAAGGTTCCAAGATACACACATAAGCACATATACGCACGCACACACGTTGTGTGTAATACGTGGTGGTACACAATGTTTTTATTTTCTCTTCTTATTTTGGATCCAATCCAAACAAACTACTTTGTTTTAACCCCCCCCACCCTTCACTCATATATATATACGATAAAACCCCATTACAATAGCCCTGTATTGTATACTCGGTGACTTGGAAAAATATCGTCAGCGTTTTTGCCGCCACCGCGCGCCCGACCGACGGACGCGTTTTTCAATTTATGTCACGATGTCGATCGACCGAAAGTCGTCCCCATGCACACCACTGCACATATGCGCGTTCACAATGGACACGTTATTAAAGTTGGCATTTTAAAAGGACAATGCCTTCTCCGCGGTTTGGTTTTTAGCTATTAAATATACCCAATGGTGATGGCGGTGTCGTCGCGCGAGGGTGAGGTCGGTTTTAATCCTGTTAAAAGTCCTCTACACAGCGGCGGCGACGACGAAATATATATATAAAAAAAAAAAAAAAAATTAATTAAATTGTCTCTCGTGTTCCTGATGGGGACAGAAAAAAAAAATAGAAAAAAAACCGTCCGGGCGCATGCCCTTTGGACGAGGGTAGACCACAAGCACGCGAAAGAAGTCGCTTGATGACGTACAATGAATTGGTACGATAAACGGCGACTAATGAAATAGTTACAGTAATCGCGTTAAACTATCGCGTGTGGTGTGATTAAATTCTTATTATTACACAATGTAAAATAACGAGAGTGTTCGGAGGAAATATATACATAAACGATAAGAAATAATAAGATTGTTGTGGTTTAAAAGAAGAAAGAAAAAAAAATAATGTTTGAACGAAATTACGTTAGAGCAGCGGCGCAACCAAGGGGGGTGTTTTGGGTGTCTGAACAATGGAAATTTTATTCAATAAGAGCATTGAAAAAAAATCTTTTTAACTATACAATAATTATAACCTCTATTATTTCAGAGATAAACTTGAAACATGCTTTAAAAATTCATATTGTTGAATATGCAACGCACAATTGTATTTATCTACAAATAACATTATAAATAAAAATGTTAACTCGTAAAAAAGGCACTTAGATTTTTTTATTTGAAAATTTTAATTAAAAAGAATTAATGAATTCTTGTAAAGTGTTCATTAAAATTGATTTTAATTTCATATTGAAACAATATTATTGTAGAAATTTATAGATGGACACAATATCAATTAATACGTGTGTACGGCAGTATTACAGAGTAATAATAACTATCAAATTATATTTTTTAATTTTAAGTCGGTAGGCTGTACGCGTGCATCATCACATTACTTTTTCCTTTTTAGATGTAGAACAAGGTTCCATTTCCATTTTTCGACCAATTTTTTTCTCTGCCAGTTTTCTCTATACGTTGAGTGCACATAGACTAAAGCAGACACCCGTACTACAGGTGTCTGGGGGGGGGGAGGACTGGCAAAAGTCCCGCCGAACGAAGAAATTTTTTCAGGCAGACAGCAATTTAACGACAATAATAATTATTCTAATCGAGGGTTCCCCCCTCCGCTCTGTACATAATACACGCCTTGTTAAGACCTATGTCGGCGGTCGTATATCTGATGATAACGCGTGATGATGATGATGATGACGACGACGACGAAATTGCTCTCTTATCTATCGGACTCCAGGGGTTAAGATTGCAAATATTTACGCTCGTTTTACGGTACTTGGGCATAATGGAACGGTGGCGGCGGCGCAAAAATTGCAATCGACTAGACTTCCGCCGCCGCCGCCACCGCCGTAGTCCGAGGTAATAAAGGCGAAACCCGATTTACCCGGAAAACGGCGCAGCAATACGAAAACTTTTACCGAAACTTTTCCACGTTCCGAGCGCGTTAAACTACGGCGGCGAATGGGTCCCGGACAAATGGGGCCCGGCCAGTACCTGGTGCGCTGCCACCACCCTGCCGCCGTCCCGGAAGTGAAATTAGTTCAAACGCTTTGATGACTTTTGCCCGTACACAAAAGTACTTCTATATAATATACCCACCGTAGTTATTCGTGTGTCCGACAATAAAATCGACGAGTTAGAGTACGCGTATAGTACACGATATTATGTTGGTAGATTTTACAATGGTTAAATAAAAAAAAAAAAAAAAAAAAAAACGTATAAAAACTGTATTGGAGTTCACGTGAAATAATAGTAATGATATTTATCGGCCGACGAGGCGATTACAATATACTATCGTTTCTCAACTTTTTTAGTGTCGCGACCCCCAAAATAGGTATACAAATTTGGGCAATCACTTCGAGACCCCCCTCCCCTCCTATTTATATTAGGTACGAATTTGAACAATAAAAAATTATCCTATCATTAACCAAACGAAATGGAACATAGGCAAATATCAATTTATAAATACGACCATTTGTAGTAACTTAAACTTGTCACAGGTAAGGTAAACGTTATGTTTTGGATTTTTGGGGGAATTCCCATCAGGGGTATCGTTTATTCTTATTATTTTAAGTATTTTTTTTTCGTACAATAAAAAAGGTTCAATTAAATCGGCGTTTTTGTTACTTTTGAGTTACGTGACCCCCCCTAGTCAAAGTGTCCGCGACCCCCTGTGGTTGAGAAACGCAGCGATATACAATAGTAAATTGACAATATGGTTTAACGACAAAACTCGCGCCATTGGAGAACATTATTATCGGTGAAGTCGGTGTATTTATAGTAAAAAGTAGATAAAAAATATTAGGTATGACTAAAATTAAACATAAAATAAAAAAAAAAAATAAAGATATAAGAATACAAATAGTAATAATTATAATATCGCATTATCAGGTAGTACACATTACAGCGGACGGTCCAGGAAAAATAATAGAAAATGTATTTGTATGCGTTGCACCATCCCTATTAATTCAAACTCTTTGAAATCTCTCGGTGTACACAAAAGTACTTCTAGTAGTTATTTGCGTCAGACAGTAAAATCGTTGAATCAGTAGTTCTTTATGTACGTAAAATACGTATAATAGTGTTATATAGTGTGACATTAAGTCGTTAGATTTTACTGAGGGCTAAATAAAAAACGCATAAAAACTGCATGGGGTTCGCAAAATGCACGTTAAATACATAACAACAATATATATATATATATATTATATAGGTGCAGATAATAAAATCTGTATTATGTGCTTTCATAATTATTATTATTATATGACGTCCGTCAATTGAAGGATCACGATATAAAATGTAACAAAAACCTACGTCGTATTTTTATTACTATTGAATGACTCAAATATTTTCTAGTTAAAAGATGAAATTAAATATATTCGATCGAATTAAGTGAACGACTTTAGATGTTATGATAGAAAAAAAAAAAAAAACATACCAAAGTATCTTAAAGTTTAACGATTTAGAAATGTCATAACGTCTCGATTGTTCAATGTCGACATATTTTTATAACACATAATATGGTATAAAAGTCGAACATTAAACAGATGAATCTTCGAAACGTTATCTTATTGTGAATAGCACCTGATACTGAGCGTGTAATAAATAATAAATATACTATCGAACAATAATAGATGTACCAGCACGGAGTAAAAGATAACAACAATCGAAAATGTCGGTGGTCGTGATTTCACTGTCCGTAATTGGGTATCTCACATGTGAGTGTTTCTTTTCGCTCAGAAGCTGGACATAAGCGTGCGTCCCCGGGGCGGCTTTAACTGGATTTGGATTTGACACGTTTACTACGGCTATTGATTAAATGGCTTCTAAAGGATCCGCAAAAGACGAGACGAGTCCTGTGCTTATTATAATATATTATTATATACGTACGTCATAATTCGCAGAGGGTTGTGCTTGGCAATTGTTTTTAGATTCCATTTTAAATATCGTTTTCTAGAAACAAATTTCAAATTGAACGTCGCGAGTAATTATTGACCCTCTTTATTGACAGTTGAATAAATGCGACGTAATGATTAAAACGAGAAAAAGAGACGTGGGCGTTTTGGGTGGCTAAAAAAATCCCTGGAAATATAATAATAATAACTTAATGTAAAGAGGAAAATTTACAATAAATAATAACGCCCTTTAAGGTAAAGAGTACAGATATTATATAGAATGAATATATAGTAAGTACAGATAACATAAAAAAGAAATTTAGATAATAATCTCAAATAATTACATATTAAATTAAGACATATTTTAAGCTACAAGTGTTAAAATATATAATTACAATAAGTAAATGATTATAAGTGATTGTTTAGAATCATAAACCATTATAATATGTCATTATTAATTATTATACTATTATATTATACAGATGATCTATATGATAATATAAGAAACGTAATACATATTATACAATATATAGGCATAGTTTAAAATAAAGTCTAATATGAAAAATGTCGTATGAAAAAAAAAATTTAAGTAATCGTTTTTAATAAACGATTTTTATAAAACAACCCCCCCCCCCGGAAAAGTTTTCTGGTTTCTTCGAAATAAAAACCATAACAAAAAACATAATGTGTAGTGGAGACGGTAACTGTTCTACTAACAATGTGTAATGGTAAAATCATCTATGAAGAAGCTTTTTTGAAACGTCGCAAAGATTCCGGAATTTTTTTTTACCGTCTCACACTACTCGCTGTTGTTGTTGTAGTATGACTATAATTATTATTATTTCACAGTAGAAAGAATCACGAGATAAACGAATTAACAGCATTTAAATTACACGAACAACGCTGCACGGCTTCCTAAAATATATGAAAAAAAAAAAAAAAAAAAAAAAAAAAACGTGTACGCGCGTAGCATTTACGCATTTACGCACAGCGTGTCACGCGACGCATTGGACGACACGCGGTCAGGCTTCGGAGACAATACTGAAATATTATATTAATGCGACGATTATATTATTATTATAGCCGTGTTGCAGCACTACGCGAGTATAAATCTCTCTACACCACGCGGTAAATCAACTCGGGGTATGACAAAAAAAAAAAAAATAAATACACATACGTATGTATATATAATAGTAATAATAACGATATAGGTATACACATAACAATCACGAGTACGGGAGAGAGAAAAAAAAAAAATCAGAGAAAACACACACACACACACACACGAGACCTGTCGCCTACGCGGGCCTCGTGTTGTTTTCTTAACACCGTTGTAAATACTATCGAAATACTAGCCGTTAAAACACACACACACACACACACACATAATATAATGGTGAGGGGTACGGGGTGTCCACTGTAAACATAATAATATTAAAATAGTCGTTGTTGCCCGACGGTCATTGTCGTCGGAGAGAACGGAATATTTTCGTTTTTCCGAATAAAAAATAAAAATTATTGTTATCGTCCGGTGTGTTGCAGCAGCACGTAATACTTATCCGGTCGTCGTACACCATGAGTCGACTTCGTTTTTTAATTATATATCAGAACAATATTCGGACGGTCTGTCCGACCAGAGTAAACACACACATCGCGCACCGGACTTGTTTATTATTATTATAAACGTTGGTATCGGCTGGTTTTATTCTTATTTTTTTTCGTCAAACGACAGGACAACATACATATTATTATTATTATTATAATACTCGAGAGGTGACTACGATTGAAATATTATTATTATTATGGAAACCGGCCACGCGCACCTGTAAGTTAGCCGTCGTATACGTGTTTATTATAGAGTTTAAATTTATTAGAGACGTTATCTCGCTGGGCATGGGCATTTCACTGGTTCCGGATTATAGGCCGAGTTTGAGCGAGAGAAAGAGAAAGAAAAAGAAAAAAAAAAACAGAAACTACAATAATACACGGTTCGAAAACACAAATAACACAGTAAATACGTATCATCAAATTAAACACGAGCAAAACGCGTGTACTTAATTAATTTTATCAATTTCATTTGTTTTTATTATATTCACAATTAGAAAAAAAAAGCTGCTAGTTTTTGAAAATATTATACTGAGGAAGATTTGTGGTCCAATGTTTGATAGCGAGCTGTTACAAATGGCGTACAGAGAAAAAATACTGAACTAAGAGAAATCACTGAAGTTCCACTATTTTAACAAGCCACATTAAGTGTCAAAGACTCGAATGCAAAAAACAGAAACCACTAATACGAGAGCAGCAGCAATGGAATGCGGCAACCGACGGGGAAAATACCAAGAGGAAGGCCTAGAAAGCGATGGATGGATGGATGATAAGGAAGGACTTAGAAACACTGGAAGAGACAATAAATTGGAAAGATAGAATCCAGGATCGTGATTATTGGAGAACACGGTGACGGTGGCGGCCAAAATTCTTATAGAGTTGTAAAGCCAAGAAGAGAAGAGAATTTTATTTATTTTAATTTTCACCGTTTGCACGTTTGTCATCGCGCGACGCGCTGAGCGGAGTGAGGCCAAATTCATTTTGCGTTTTAATGAATTTCGTGTTTGACTGTCGCCCAAAACAATTATTTTAATATAGCGTAAAGTCGCTCGTTATCGAATTGAATTTTCGTATAATAATTTGCAATACGAGCGCGTGTGTGATAATATCAGTGTATAATATTTTGATTAATTATTACCAATACTATAGACCGTACACGTGAATGTAAATGTGTTTTGTCGTGAAATAATATTGACAAACGACGACAAAGATGCGTGAAAACACAAAACAAAGGCTAGGAACACGAAATAACAAAACAGAGACCGCGCGATTGTTTTTGATTTTTTTAGAATATTATCACACTACATTTAAAATAGAGAATTATTTGAACATACGAAAATTTAGTTCTGATATATTTTATAATACGTATTATAGGCAAAGAGTAATTAAAAAAAAAAAAAAAAAGAGTAATTTATTGTTGGAATATTTTTCGATGATGAGAGAATTCAGGTTTGAGGATATTTTGATTCATATGTCATAACACATTACACTCCATCACATAGATCACGTTAAAATCAAATCAATTTTAATTCACGTAGCTGCTAATGCGTATTTAAATATTAACCATGTCCCCTGGCTTTTAGCTCCAAATTATTTTATAATAATAATTGCAACATAAGCCGAAATGTTAATGACAACAAACGCAGTGTGTCGCACTATTTCATCCCCCTCCCACCCATAATTTACTCCTTAATTTGATATATTCGATTATACGCTCCCCCCACCTCGAAATACGAAGCGCAAAATGATTGCGCATTTATAATTTCGGTGATACATTATCATTCGATTTTCAAAGTATTTTTCTCGTCTCTTTCTCGCGCGATAATGGCTTATTGTGTATATACTTTTTGAAGGACGAATTAGCATAATAATAAAAAAAAGAAAAAAATAAGTATAAAAAACCGCTCTTTTTAGTAGCTCGTAAAAAAAAAAAAAAAAAAAAATGGACGGAATACACTTCCATAATATAATGACCGTTTAAACGGTATATATTGTATGATAGTGGTGGGGATTCCACCCTCTCCGCGGTGTCTCGCGGACCCAAGACTAACTCGCGCGCGCGCGCGCGCGTGTGTGTGTATAACGGCATTAAGAATCGATTAACAAAATCGCGCCGCCGCCGCCGCCGTCTAAATTACACGCCGCGTGCGCGCGCACCGAACAATGACGGCGGCCGAGGGAGGGGGGGGGAAGAACCTTTTAAACGTAAATCCGACGACGGCGTAGGGATGGGGAGGGGGGTCAGACCGACACTATGATGGACGGGTAGGTAATGGATCTCGTCTGTGTCAGTGAGCGAGTGATCTACCCCCTCGGTTCCCGCGCGACCACGAGGTGTCGATGACGAAGCGACTTGTCCGTTTTTAAACAACGCGTTTAATATATGTATATAATTGTATATACACACACACAGACGCGTACGGGGGGTTTGGGTCAGTCTCTCGGCGGCCCGACTATAGTACACTTGCCCCCCCTCCCCCACCCCTTTAGGTGTGATGTATAGGTGTATTGTAACGGTATATCCGGAGGAGACGAGACACGCAACGATCGCTCTAAATGTAAAGTGACCATATTATATATATTTTCTTTGTCAAAATGGGACACAAAAAAAAATTAAATTAAAATTAATAACATGCTATTTGATTTTAAAATCGAGGTATATGGTATATAAAAAAGTCCGGCATAGTGAGCACCCTGTAGAATATTTTCATCTTTCAGAAGAAAAAAAAATACGTATTATATTCAAATATTTTCAACGGTTAAATCAGAAAATGAATTTTATGTAACCACCACTGGTGCTTGGGTCATATATTATATATATTATTTTGTTATTTTTACGATATCATGCGAAATATACTCTGCAACATAGCACTAAAATTTCGTCGGTTAGTATCTGCAGGTGCTTGTTGATACACCATTCAGATGTATTCAAAATTCTTTGATTCCAGAAATAGAAGCAACCTATGTATCCACGTTTCACTTCAGTACATATTAATTACATACTATAGCCCCTTAATAAATAGCTACACCCGTTCTCCTTAAGAGAAACGATAATTCGTCAAAAAAAAAAAAAAAAAACAGATTTTTGTTATTCTTTTGTCTATTTTTTGAGAACGGGACAATGTCATTTAACTTGAAATGGCGTCGTCGTCGGGTTTTTCTTCAACGAATATGCCAGCCACCCCATCAGGAGTGAGAGAAAATAATAATAACAATAAAAAAGCTTATAGACGCCCACGCGTGTGTATATATATATACTTATTGTTATATTATATGCGCGAAAGAAGGAGAAAAAATAAGAAAAATCTTATATAAATGCGCGTGTAAAAAAACGCATGCTAAGGGAGAGAGAGAGAGAGAGAGGAAAAAGAATCATAGAGATGCTGTAGCCGCCGTCGTATCGTCGTTTGTCGTATTCAAAAGTTCTGCTTCGACTCCGGTGGCGCGGCGGCGAAAGGAATAAATAATATCGTTTCTCTTGTCGGGAGCGCGCCGTGCACACACTCGTATCAAAAAAAAAAAAAAAAAATATATATATATATATATATATATAGTGTGAGCGAGTACGGCGTATTTCTTTCTTTCTGTCCGTTTTTTTTTTTTTTTGTATAAAGAGCCAAGCCATGAGTGAAAAAAGTTCAAAAAGCCCCAGTAGTGCTGCTCCTCTTTTACGGCCGCCATTATTTTTTCTCGGTTCAGCTATCCAATTTGTGCGTCGTAAACGCAAAAAGAAAGAAAAGGAAATAAAATATTCTTAGAGTCGAAAGTTAATTTGATTTTTTTTTTTTTTTGCATAATGTTTAAAACGCGCGGTCGTCTCTCGTACACCACATTATTATATTATTATACACAGCAGTCTCTTTCTAGAGGCCGCGCCGTCGTAGATCTCTTTCAGGGATAACCGTGATGAGATTTGTCACGACCCGGTGCGACGGAAATAAATAAACGACGTATCACATGAAACGAGATGACATTTGATCCTGCTACGCGGACACCTAACGTATTTATCCCGACCACGAAGTCGAGTAGCCTATTAAATATTTTTACCTTTTAAATCGCTAATTTCGTAATCGCCACCACGACCATCGCGTTGTTTAAATGAATGAGATTGAAAAGCGTACCGTGGTGAGATCAACAGGAAAAAATAGTTTAAAGAGGGGGGGGAGAGCAGGGAATAATCGCTGACTGATTTGATGCTCACTAAATTAAAAATCATATTTATGAGGTATAACAAACGAAGAAAAAGATTATCAAATTTTCAAAAATCCTGAGTGCGTTTCCAGCTTTATAACAATATACGTCGAGAGCTGATTAAAAACTTAAAAAGTCGAGGATGCAACAACACAACTCTTTGTATAACCCATCTTAGTCCCCGTATGACATCACACGTTTGAATAGATCAGGAGTATACAATTTAAAAAATGGAAACCAGTGTGACCAGAACTAGAAAATTACGGAGTCTCAGTTTTCATAGCGATAGTTATGTTGTTTGCAAATGATAATATTGATAAAAATTGTCATTAATGTGAAAACCACTTTTAGTGTTATTATAATCGCGAAACGTTTTTTTATTTTTTTATAATTTACGATACTACATATAATAACACTATGCGTGATTACGTAAACAAACGTATATTGAAACGATCATTTCGTTCTTCTAACTTTAAAACTTCTTTTTTTTTTTTTTACGGTGACCGCCATTTTTCTCATTTAATATCCTTTTTTTTCTGTAAAATTTTAATTCAAAAGCATTTTATAATAACTCCAGACTGATAAATTATTAACAGTTATGTAATCATTTTATGTTTATAACTGCACGTCAGAATATATATATATATATAGTAGTCGAGGCGGGGCGGGGAACAGCAGCAAAATTCTACCGAGCTCTTTTCGAGAATCCAATTAAGAATTGAAGAGAACCCTTCTGAGAATCCTTTATTACGTTAACCAGCCATAGCCCCGGTGGTATTCGTGTTTTTTAATCAAAAGTTAACCGTGGCAAATGTTGTTAAGAAAAATCGCTGAACGTTTTTTAAAATTCAATAAAAATTTCATCGGGTCTTACGACAAAAAAAAAAAATATTTTTAACATTTTTCAATACGTAATAAAATGCGTCACAAAAGAATAAAAACGATGTTTTCACACGCGTTAATAATACGTACAATTTTGCACTTAAAACATAACACGGACGCTCTTCGTGTGATATGTAATAATGAACAAATAAGTCATAAAAGGGGCGCGTTTAAGAAAAAAAAAAACAACAACTCAAGAGCGTTGCAAATGTTTCTTTTGAAAATACTATCGTCCAACAATTTGCGAGCACTCCGTATATTCGAAAGACGTGACTTTGTCGAAGTCAATTCTCAGTACACACGCCCCCCCCTCCCTCGACGTGTCGTTCCATTGTTTAATGTTATTATGTTATTACATACATATATATATATATATATATATATATACGTGCGGACCGAAAGTCGTCGTAGTAACAGTCGTGGCACTACTAATACATTGTCATTTAATAACAATAATGAACGTGGCACGCGCGCGTTTATTGAATGCGAATAGTTTGTTTTACATGTGATTTCGCAGTTTATTGCCGCACTTACACGACGATTCGCACACACATTTATATATTATGTATAAGTGTTTACGCGTGAACGGGGTTAAACGTGCTTTCTGTTTACGTGCATAATATGCGTATATAGAGCGTCGTTATCGCACCTATTATTTGGCTCGCGGGACGACGGTTGAGGGTTTTATTGCGCGACACACGTGCAAACGGGTAAAATAAACAAAAAAAAAAAATAAAAATAAAAATAAAACGGCGACCCGCGTTGAATACAACCTATATCGGCGGCAGTAGTGTCTCTAGACAAATATTATATTATAATAACGATGCAGCGCGAGTATTGCGAGCGATAACGCGTTGGGGGAAAAAAAAATATTAAAATTTACCCGTTATTTGGACGGCTTATAAAAAATGTGCGTCTACACAGGGAGGTTCTGAGTGAAGAAATTCTCGTATTATTATTATCTTTGCACGAGACGTCCTCTTGTAAAGCGTCTATAGCAGGGGTGGCCAACATGAATATGTTCGCGAGCCGCACGGATAAATACAATTATATCAAGAGCCAAAAAAAGTTTTTAAATTCATTTTTAGTGTACGTATTATTGAAAACAGAATATGTTCAGTATTGAATCTAGCAATTATTGTAACTCACAAAATAGAACTTTTAGAATTTTGGTCTAAAAAGTTGAAAAAAAATAAGCGTCATTCTGTTATGGAATTCGGTAAGAATATCTCTATTTTGAAGAACCCAGACATCAATAACTGCGCATAATTAAATAATAATTGCACGTAATTAAAAATCAATCTTTGGAATGACGTTTTCTTGTGAATCATTTTAATTGATGATGAAAATAAACAAATCCAAATATTTTTCATATTTTTTAACTGAAGACCATCTTAAGGAATAACTGTATAATGACTGTACAATGTCAATGCAAATTCAAACTTTATACACTTAAAGCCATAATAATTCAACATTTAAAATTGTGATGAATAAAAAAAAATATTATATTATTAAATAAGATTATTATTGTTTTCGAAAATAGAATGAGAACCACACGCAACCACGAAAAGAGCCGGTCGCGAGCCACAATTTGGCTACCCTTGGTCTATAGTATACGATTAGAACTATAATAATATATACTACACGTGGAGAGTAGTGTTGTGGAGGGTACCCACATATCGGCGGCGAGAAGACGATATAGAAAGACGGAGGACGAGCACAGAGGTGGTATAAGGGGTGTATAGTTGTACACTGAGGGGTTATACATAATCGTTTACGATTAGCATATTGTAATACATATGAAAAATAAAGAAGAAAAATTGGGGGGGGGGGAGGCTGTGGAGGGCACGCGAGCGTGGGCGAGAAAGGTGAGCTTTTACGAGGGGCTTTTTTTCACCGTACCGGCACGAGACTTGCTTCTGCCGCTGCTGCGGCTTGCAGGTATTATTGTGTCGATAAAATTAAACCCGAACGCGGAAAACGCCCCGAGGAGGAAAACAAGCCGATGTAATAATGGAAACGTCTATTGCAGCACGCGAAACAGCCGCAGGAACAGTACGCGCGCAAGACGCAGGAATCCCGGGGAATCCTATATACATGGTCCGACTATCCTCTCTTTCCGTCTCTCTCTCTCTCTCTCTCACTCTCATTCTCCGTTTCCTCGGGCACGAATATAATTTTCCGGTCCGTGGAACAATCGTCGTGAAATCGGCGAAACGTCTATTACACATCTATTACAACGTCTACTTTTATACATATTATAATGTGATATTATTCAATGCCCATGCGCACTAATGACAGTATAGTGTACAAATGCGTGTTTTATAATGAGTGTATTCGGACAGATAGGTAATAATAATATATTTTCCGCTCTAGCTTATTTGTGTAATATTCACACCGTGAAATGTCCTCGAAAAGAACATCACTGTTAATATTCGACAACGATAATAATATATTAGGAGTAAACATAGATAATAAAGAATGGATGGGCCATAGCACCTTAAAATTTACCTAAGGAGCTTTTTTCTTTTTGTTCCATGACAATTTTTTATATTATTCCATGAATATATATTTTTATTTCTATGATGTTCTTTATTTAAAAATAAAAAAAACTGACTCGAGTCTTGTGCTTTGCATTATAACACAACTGTGCACTATGATATAGTAATATAAATAAGTGTACGACTTGGGAGAGAAAATAAAATATTTGAATTTCGAATCGGTTCGCGGTCATTGTTGTAAATAGTTATCATTGTACAAGCAATAATATTATCACACGATAAAAAGTATTAACCTACCAAGTAACCGTCGTAACCATTATGGTATAAGACACCTTTACACTGCTCTCTTGGACCGCTGCGCCTTACGTTGAAAGCATAGGAATGTCCTAACTATTCTTTATTATCTATGGGAGTAAAGAATCACTATAATATACAGAATACACTGTGCTCGTACAATCGTATTAAATGACATTTTGTATTATTCGTTTCTCGGTTATTTTAATTAGTAAGAAATAATTGAAATTAAAAATCGAGTGATTTTTTTCATAGGCGCAATTAGAGGGAGGGGGTGGAAGGGGTTAAGCCGTTCAAGAAAACTCATAGGCCCCCAGAATTTTTAAAAATTACATTAGGTTAACGTCTTTTTTTTTTTTTTGGGGGGGGGGGGCTAAATAAATCAAATAAACATGTTAGCCAAGTAATAAAAATATTTT
>JAIPRM010008672.1:0-15613 GCA_025469315.1 Stegophylla sp. TES_Ste_2020
CATGGAGTATGGACTACGTTATGGGTAAAAATATACAAATCATAATGAATCATCGTGAAAGTTTAACAACTTTTTGCGGGCCACTCAAAATAGCTTCGAGGGCCGCGGGTTGCCTACCACTGCTCTAAAACTTCGCTTGACAAAAAATCTATTGTCAATAGTTTTAGTATACCGTATACTAAACCTTAGCTCAAATTTGTTTCATTGTAGAAATGATATTGCATTTCTTCAAATTATTTCAACATATCAACCACGAGTATCCTATGTGAGGCGCAATCAGTGCCCATAGTGTAGTAAAGTATACATGGATTTTTTTTTCTATTATTTTGTAATTATTAAAAATTGATTACATTATTTCTAAAACTAAGAAAAACATTTTTACGTACATTCAAATAATAAGTAGTTAATCGGTTGTATGTTCAATTATTTTATTTTAGTAGATACTTAACCCGTTTTCATAGTCTAATTTTTATTATTTTAGTATTTTCACTACTCAGTTAAAATAATAAATTGTAACCTTAAACTGTAAAGAAGGGTTCACACTACACCATATCACAAATATCTCACTGAATTTTTTTATGAAAATATAAAATCTTTAACTATTTAAATTTATAATTTTAAATTTTGGATAGAATAAAGAAGCTAGTATTTTTCAATGACGTTTATTTTTATTTATTTTTTTCTGTAAACACATTTTGTATAGAAATACTTGTCTACAATTATGACCAATTCTTTTAGAATCAGAATTTACCTCAAGATGGTACTTTTTAAAGGTTATTTTTTGAAATCCTCGATATTTTTCCAAATTTTGGGGATAACTACATAAAATTAAACAAAAATGCCTTTAAAACTCTTTTTTTTTTTTTTTTATCCAAATGTTATGAAAATTTTATGATGGATACCAGATAGACAATAATATAAGTATTATAAGTAATAACATTTTTTTCTCATCAATTTTTTTTTCTTTTTTCAGTTAATAGTGGTTTAATAAAATTGGATAAGTAAAAAATAAATTTTTCGTTTCTTTTTAATTTCAATACACCCACCAAAAGTACCCCATATTTAAGGATCGATGAATACCCATAGTGCTAAGTAAATCCGGCTTTTTTTTAAATAAATTGTTAAAACGTAAAGGTGTGATAGTTTACATAGATAATAATTATTATTTTTTTCAAAAATACAATCTAAAAACTTAGTGTGCTGCCATTTTTATGGATCTAAATTAGGGTGTCGCAGTTTATAAAAGGTGAGAACCACTGCCTTAAATCATCAAAAAAATATTCTGAGAACAGATTAGTTTACACACGAACATTATTATTCCATTATTGAAAATAAAACAGGTGATGTAATGATCGATTTTAAACTCTCTGCTAAGCTAAACTGCACGCTAGCTTAACAGACGGATAAAAATTATTTAGCGAGACATTGTAATAACGGCCCTTAATCATCTAATTTAACTGCGATGATAAAGGTAAATCATTTTGTAACTATTATTTAATTAATTTTGATGAATTAGGTACGTTAAAAAGAATAAATTTAATTTACACTTAAGTATTATGGAAGAAATAATTTAATATTAACTAATAAGTAACAAATTGCAATAATACGTTTCTTTGTAATAAATATAAATTTTTTCTTAAAAAAAAAAAAAAACATTTTTAATGATTTTTTTTAAATTTTTTTTTTGGAAAATTTGTAAAGTTTTTTTACGAGTATTTTATTTTATGCGTTTTTTTTTTTTTTTTTTGGTCTTTTATTACTTTAAAATCAATACTCCAATTATTAGTGTATTAATATCTAAAACATTATCGAACACGTTCGTTCTGTAAACCCGAGTCCACCATAATATTATTAAACATTCGTTGTCGTTTATAATTCGAACTGATCTATGTATTATTTATCAAACATACTGTATAGTTTCTAAGAGCACCGATTGTTTTTCGACATCCGTTTGCGTCTCTTGTGCTAACTTACGAATAGACCGTTGATGTTCCGCCACGCACTCCACGTGCACGTACTAATAAATTTGGCTAGGTATTGTACACATCAGATAAGACTTTTTGGGCGACCTGAAATTTTCTTATGAAATAGGCCAAACGGGAAAATACAATCAGAAATACAATTTTTGAGATAAAGAAAAATACAGTATAATTAAAAGTTTTAATTTTTATAAATCCATTTCAAAATAGCAAGTCAGGTAAACTTATAGGTACTTTATATAACATTATTATTGAACGTATAAAATCACTGACATCTCGCCGCTTATTGCCCCCCTCCACTTCATCTATATTAAACCAATTTTTCAGGTGTCTAATTGGCATTCTGTAATCCTTAATTGGTTTCTAGAAAAATTAAAAAATTTAACATTTATTAGTCTCGTGTTATTAATGGATAACTAAAAAAAAAAAAAATTACTAAAAACTAGAAAGTTAAAGATAATGTTTTTTAATACTCAAAATAAATTAGCATTAAAGCCTAAAAGATAAGTGTACAAAATTATTGGTACTTAAATATTTACAATGTCGTATCAGTTATTTTTAAAATCGATGCTAGCGGCTAGAACGACTATAAAAATAAAATAAAAATACGGGACACTTGAAAAAAGCCAGACATACTTCACACGATGGATGTTCTTCGTACAATGGGTGGGATTCTCTTGACGGGTGTATTGAATCTTAAAGAAACGATAAATTATTTCTTCAATAAAACGATTCTGAACGAAGGAAGTTAATAATATAAAAATAAATGAGAAAAAAATTTTTTAGAAAAATGTTCAAAATTTGTTTTTCACATTTTCAAAATTTTCTTGAGCCAAAATCTTTCTTATATTATTTTCTATCTATGTTTAAATTTTCATATAGTTCAGATCAAAAAATTATGGTTTCCGAGTCGTTTTTGTCAATTGATTTCATTTAATATCTCAAATATTCTAGAAAACATTTTTTTTCCTTTTTTAGATTCTGAACGAAGTGAAGAAGCTTATGATTTTTCAATGATGTTTATTTTTTATTTTTTTTTTTTTATTTTTTCTCTTTTTGTAAACACTTTTTCGTATAGAAATACTTGTCCGAAAGTTTCGATCAGTATCTCTATAGAACCGGAATCACACCCAGATGGTACTTAAGAGAGGTCATTTTTCCAATTTCTCAATATTTTATCCAAAAACGGGAAAAAACTGTCGAAAAATTGACGAAAAACGGCAAAATACGCAATTACCGAAATTTCCGTAAAACTGAAAATTACTTTTTGATATAACTTCTAAAATAATGCAGCTAGAGACTTGAAATTTTCACCAACCACTAAAAATAGCTACGTGAAATCCATAGGAACGCAATAACTATAATAATGCAGTAACTATGGTAACGTGGTAATTATTGTAACGAGGTTATTGTATAATAACTCTGTACCTCTGCTTATAATCATTTTATTGAAGAACTGATATATCGTTTCTTTAATATTGAATACACCCATCAAGAATATCCCACCCATAAAGCGAAGTATGTCCGGAATTTTTTTTTTTTATTAAGAAAACATAATTATTTTAAAAAATTAGACAATGTCACTGTTTTTACAGCAATAATCGACTATTTTTCAAAAATCCAAGATAGATGGATTATTTTACACAAAATAAATGGAGGCATGGAAAATGCTGACGAAGAGAAGTTAATGGATGACATCTCCTCGTATCTCACCTCACTTCGACCAGGCATGTAAATAAATTTTTATTTTGGGGAGGGTGATTCAACATTTTCGGAATATTTGAGGCTTAAAAAAAATCCAATCACGTTTTTCACTATAATTTAAAGTAGGTATACTCATCAACTATTATTTTTCAATGCCCACATGAAAAAAATTAAGCCCAACATCGGATTTTTGTCGTAGAAGTAGATAATATTATATAACTTATGTATCATGTATAGTATATATTATCTAAATATCTATGGTATTATTTCAAATTCATCATTCAATTTTTCCTTTTATACTAATAATTATAAGTAACTACTATACGGGTTGTTTTTTTTTTGGGGGGGGAGGGGGGTGGATTGCTTCTATAGCCCTCACTTAAATTACGTGCCTGACTATAATCTGACTACAGCAGTCACCGTTTGCGTACCTATTATCTCTAATTCTCGTGTTTTGTATCGATTTTTATTTATTTTACATAGTTATTCTATTCAATAATTTTGAAACCTGTTTTTGTTCTTGTATATGATTTTAACTTGTTTAATAGGAAATTAATTATAATAAAAAAGTTCATCTACCAATTTTCCACCCTTAGAGGAGAAACATTTCCTTCTAATTTAAATGAAACTCACCATGAGACGTAGCCTATTTGGGTAAAAAATCAACCATAAATAATTGTTCACAATCGACAAAAAATTAAAATAAACAAATAAAATATAATCGAATTGAGATATATTTTTTTTCGACAATTAATAAAATAAATAGAACTTACTTCAAAAAATTTTATGAAATAATGGAGCAAAAAGAGACCACAGTCATACCGGTTAGTCTGTTGAGGGACAATGACTACATCTTCTTCAAGATTTCCAAAATCTCTGACAGAGCCATCATATTTGGCATGATATTCTTCAACAAGCCAGTCCCTAATTATTGCAATATTTTTGGCGCGAGTCCCACTACTTCTATACATATGCAGAGAATCAAACAATAATATGCAAGCCCTGAAATATTATTAAAATAAAATTAAAAAAAAAAAAAAAAAAAATAGTAGTAATTAAGTATAAATTATATACTGTTTTTTTGCACGAAGGTTATTGATTTTCAAATATTCAGTATAGTTATCATAATCATCATAGTTTCCTTCAGGATACAATGTCTGAAGAAAAAATAAAAAATAAATTAATTAATTAATAAAATTATCCTAAAATTTTAAATTTATTTTTACATTTTTATTCTTGGTCAAAAATGAAATCGACAAATCATTAATCCATAATGTTATGTTCATAATAATATTCAATTAGTAATATTATTTTGATACTCGTATAGATTATCCTTTCAAAAAAACCAAGAAAACCAATAAAAATTAATTTAAATATAATACAATTTAGTATCCCAGATATGAAAATAAATACATGAACCATTAAAGGACCATAAAACCCAAAATTTGTACTTTGGCTTTAAGCATAGAGTAGAGTTATGTAAAACTAATGGTATTGAAATTAATTATTTCTGATTTTCCGTTCCCTAGTTATAATGAGCATTTAAAACACTGCATGTAACGTCACAAATTCTATCGCGTGGCAGTAGCGGCTGCAGCCTGTTACGACCACCATACACAACACGTGCTTGATATTTTACGAATTACCATAGACTTATATTACAGTATTTTAGATAGTATTATATTATATTATAGTATTATAGATTTTTTTTTTCTGTGAAATACTTTTCGTATGGAAATACTTATCCAAAAGTTTCGATCAGTAACTTTTTGAAACCGGATTTGCCTCTAGATTGTACTTTAGAGAGGGCATTTTTTGAATTTCTCAATTCTTCATTTGTTTTTTTTTTTGGAAAAAACTACCCGAAATTTGACAAAAACGAATCAGAAACCATCATTTTTTGATGGTTTCTGATGACACGTTTTTTTCTTTTTTTCATTTCTCTTCTTCTGTATACACTTTTTCGTATAGAAATACTTGTCTAAGAGTTTCGATTAGTAATTTTATAGATCTAAAATATGCTATTACCGGAATTTTAGTGAAATCGAAAATTGCTTTTTAAAAAAACTTCAAAAATAATGCAGCTATTTGAAACTTTCACCAACTACTACAAATAGTCACAAGAACATTTCAAAAAGTTTGATCAATTTTGAGTTAAGTAAAATATATTGAAAATTTCGGGGAAATTTCTCATTTTTTGTTAGTTTTCATGTAATAAAATTTTTGATTTTGGATATTAAAACTTGAAATTTTAATATAATCTCACTGACATACATGTTTAATTGACCTGAAAAAACCTCGAAAATCTTTAGTCAACTTTATTCTTTATAACTGTTTGAATTTAGAATTTTGACGAAGTTTGTTATTTTTACCCAAAATTGCACACTTTAAAGTACATAAAAGAAAATTAGCCCAACTTGGTGAAACTTGAAATTGAAAAAACCAACTTGAAACTTGGTGACTAGATAGAGAATTTTATTATTACACTTTTGGTGTAATAAAATTTTGAGTGAACAAAGAATTAAACATTGAACAAGGGTTGGATTCAAAAAGAAAAAAATCGGAAGAACTACGGACAACGGTACGTATGTTTTTCGCTTATCTTATCTAATGTATGTGTATTTTTCGACACTTTAAATACGATATACTTACTTTCCCACAATGTAATTGTATTTGTAATTTATAGACTATGTTAATTGTGTTTATGGAATAATTCATGTATACTAATTTTTTAATAAATAGTTATATACTATTCAGTGTATATAAAACATTATAATATTCACCAATAAAAAGAATCATTTTATTTATTTAACTATCGAGCCTTGATGATGCTCATATTTACGCACACAATCTATAATAATTTAGATGCATATAAAACTTAACTTCATCATACTAATAATTTACAAATTTCACTCACTCTGTACAACATTGTACAGCGCATGTCGTATTATTATAGTTTGGTTTTATGATGGAGCATGTGCAAAAATTTACACGGTTTTTATATTATTAACTTCCTTCATTCAGAATCGTATTATTGAAGAAATGATAAAATGTTTCTTTAAAATTCAATACACCCGTCAAAAGTATCCCACCAAAGGTACGAAGAACACCCCTACAAGCTAACTAACACTTTTTCGTATAGAAATACTTGTACAAAAGTTTCGATCAGCATTTTTTTTTAATTGGATTTACCTCTAGTTTGTACTTTAGAGAGAGAGTACATATTTTGGACTTATCAATTCTTATTTTTATTTTTTTTTTTTTGAAAAACTACCCTAATTTTGACAAAAAAGACTTGGAAACTATCATTTTTTAATCCAATTTTTATCAAAATTAAACATAGATGAATGGATATGAAACACTTTTTAGCGCAAGAAAATTTTGAAAATAAGAAAAAAAAATTTTTTGGAAATTTTTCTGGCACTTCTTTTTTTGATGAAATTTTTTTTTTTTTATTTATATATTAGATGAAATAAAAATTAAGTGTAAAGTAAAGTAGAGACAAGAAAGTCGGATATACTTCGCACCACAGATATTCTTTGTTCTTCGGGTCAGATACTCTTGGCGGGTGTGCTGAAAATGATTACTATTATTGTTTTTTATATAATAAACTTCCTTTGTTCAGAATTGCTTTATTGAAGGAATAATTTATTGATTCTTTAAAATTTTATACAACCACCTAAGAGTATATGACCGAGGAGTGAAGAATATCCGTGATGCAAATTAAGACCGACATTTTTTACATTATTGATAAATAAAAGAAATTTAATAATTTATTATTAAACAATTGAATTTCTTAACTATTTATTTAAGTCATTCAATAAAATAAATAAAACAACCCAGAAAACCATATTTTTGATCGTTTGAAATTGATATTACAGAGTGTTTATAGATTAATAATAATAATGTACCTTTTTGTGACTATGCCCAAAACAAAGTTTTGTAATTAATTATTTCTATTTGATAAATGTTGAACAATTATTTCCCTTGAAAAATTACGGTAAGTTAACGTCAAAAATCGTTGATTATGCACCACTAAACAATTTGAAAGATGAAGAAACCCCATAAATTTGTCCCTTTGAGAAATATATAAATATACAAGTAGAGTAAACAAACAATTACAGTTAAATAAATCCATAAAATAACAATTCTATAAAAAGTTGTATTCTTACACTTTTATCCTGATGCTGTTCCTCATTGTCAGTTTCAGAATCTGGTTGTCGATCTCCTGATTAACATAAATAAGTTAAAGCAATTAGAATTATAATGCATCTAAATTTAAAATCTATATTCATATTCATTAAAACTTGTTAACAATTTTCCTATATTATTTTTACTGTGGAATTAACATATAAAATAACTCTAACGCGTTTGTACTTCAGTCATACAGGAACAGAGGTATCACGTCAGTTGTTCGCCGAAAATAGTTCACACAACTGTTCGCGGAAAAATTGTTCACACACAAATTGTTCATGTGATGAAAAAAATTAATTTTTTATAAAAATAAATATCTACGTATAATATAATATTCTAATTATGTTGGTTCCATGTATGAATATATCTGACCCCACTAACCCAGTCACTTTTTTGTGACACTTTTAATGTCCTAGTAATTTATAAATTAAGTATTAAAATATTTAATATAAAAAAACCCAGTGAACAAAATACTGGTATATACACTTTTGTTATTTTCTGTTTTTGATTCATAGAAGGCATTTGTACACATACAGGTATATTATGTGTATCAGTGTAATATGTGTGTCAAGTGTGTTAGAATTAGTATTACTTTAAGATGTATTAGAATATAAACCATTAGAACAGTGTTTCCAATCCTTTTTTTTACTCGACGCCTACATTAAATCTCAAAAATCTGACACCGCCCCTCTTCAATCAATTGTTTTAAAAACTATTGGGCTTTCTTTTTTTTTTATCTTGGATGTAAATTAGGTACTTAACAAATGTTTAAAGAACAGATAAAACTTATTTGATTTTTGTATGAAAAAATATATAGGTAATTTGCGATAGGCACTAAACAATGTTAACTTACAAAATAAAATATCATCCAAAAATTTTAATGTAGTGACTTTGGTTAAATAAAATAATTAGATATACAAAAAGTACCAACGTGATTAATGGCTTTGAGGTTGATGTTTTCCTATTAATGAAAGATATATGTCTTAGTGGACTTTAAACCTCCCTTTTCACATATTTCTAATATACATATAAACATTTTACACACCACAATACAATTATGTATAATATTACATTTGGCATCATCACCATCAGTAAAAACTGATGCCTTTTTTTAGATTCTAAGCGATAGCCAGGAATGTATTGGTCTTACAAATCTGTGTGTTTATTTTCTTTTTTTTTTTTAGATACTGAACAAAGTCAAGAAGCTTATGTTTTTACAATGATGTTTATTTTTTATTTTTTATTGAAATACTTGTCCAAAAGTTTCGATCAGTATCTCTATAGAACCGGAATCGTACTCAGGTGGTACTTTAGAGAAGTCGTTTTTCCAGTTGCTCAGTACTTTTTTCAAAGATTTGAAAATTTAATATGATCTCACTGACATATATGCCTTATTGACCCGAAAAAATCGTTAGTCAGCTTTATTCTCTATAACCGTTTGAAGTAAGAATTTTGACGAAATTTGTTACTTTTATCTAAAATCGCATACTTTAAAGTACATAAAAAAAAACTGGCCACCCCGATTTTTTTGAAATATGTCATTGTTAAAATTTTGGTGTACTTAGTAAAATTTTGAACGAACAAAGAATTAAACATTTAACAAGGGTTGGATTCAAAAATAATAATGATGTGTACTAGGCCAATTGCCTTACCATTACGCTACGACACATTACTTGACTTTGTAGGTGAAATAGTAGGTATTTAGTAAAATAACTGGAAATATTGAATTTTCAAAAAAGAATAAAATAGTTGAAAACTATTGTTGCACGTGAATTTTAATTCACACCATCGTATTCAGCGTCGAAAAGTACATAAGATGTAATAAAACATTATCAACCTTCAGCAACCACGTGTTATCTATAGATATCTCCTAATATCTGTCTGTACTTTCTCCGATTTTTTTCCAATAAAACCCTTGTAAAATGTTTAATTATTGGTCCGTAAGAAATTTGGTACAAAAAATATTTGCAATAAAATTCTAAACACTAGACTAAGGCACTAAATTTCAAAACAATCGGTTTGGCCAATTTTCTTATATGTATGTTATACACTGTAATTTTAGGTAAAACTAACGAATTTCGTCGAAATTTTAAATTCACACGAGTGTAAAAAAAAAAAAGAGTTGACTTACGATTTTTGAGATTTTTTCAGTTCAATTAGACATATATGTCAGTGAGATCATATTATATTTTCAAGTCTTAATATTAAAAATCAAAAATTTTATTACATAAAAACTAACAAAAAATGAGAAATTTCCGAAATTTTTCAAAATGCTGTACTTAACTCAAAATTGATCAAATCTTTTTGGAATTTTTATCAAATGTTCTCGTAACTATTTCTAGTGGTTGGTGAAAATTTCAAGACCCTAGCTGCATTATTTTAGAAGTTATGTCAAAAAGTAATTTTCAATTTTACGGAAATTGCGGTAATTGCATATTTTGTCATTTTTTCGACAGTTTTTGGAAAAAGTATTAAGAAATTGGAAAAATAACCTCTTTTAAAAACCATCTGTTTACAATTCTGGTTCTATAGAGATACTGATCGAAACTTTTGTACAAGTATTTCTATACGAAAAAGTGTTTCCAGAAGGAGAAAAAGAAATAAACATCATTGTAAATACATAAGCTTCTTCACTTCGTTCAGAATCTAAAAATCGGAACGCACGCACACATGCAAATATCGAATACCCAACATTATTAAATAACATTTTGTTAAATATTTCTTTATCATCAATTATTATTATTATATAATTTTTTAAGCTTTCACTCAGAATCGTTTTATTGAAGAAATGATTTATCGTTTCTTTAAAATTTAATACACCCACCCAGAGCTTCACACCCAAGGTGCCAAGAATACCCATCTTTCGAAGTATGTCCGGCCTTTTTTTTTATGATTATTCATGTAAAAAGCAATAAAATAAGTCGACCCCCTTAGCATTTTCTTCAGTAAAACGCACTTCTCAATATCAAAAATGCTCACAAGGGGGCGGAAGCCCCAGTTGGGTTCCACTTCACTAGATAATATTATGAACACATTTTATTTTAAGTAGAACGGCGGCGTTCAGAACAGCTTATATCAAATGCAGTGACTTATTACCTATTGCATTCAATATAAAACACTACCCTGCCATGTTATTTTTTTTCCAATAACCTTTGAAGTTTAATTAAGCATTACAGATCATAACAATTTATGCGTGAACAATAATTGTCATATTCAAATAATTTACGGGACAAACTATTTTCAGCATACAATTAACGAATATCCGGTATTCGGTCATCTTGGCGTGGTCATTTTGAAGTGACTGTTTTGGTGTTATGAAATTTTGGCTTTATATTTATTTATTTTTTTTTTTAATTGTTACATACCTACTGGAACTATTCAAAAGAAAATAGTTTTTACCTGAGACGTTTCGGTTGAAGTATGAACACAAAGAGTATTCATTTTTAAAAGGGCATTTTCAAAAATAATTGTTGTTCCAATCGAGATAATCGATTCTAACACTATTTAATTGAAATAATATGGTCCAAACCGCACTTAGATAGAAAAAGGTGATACTTGATAAATGTTACTCATTGTCTTTCTAACAGGACTGACAGTGATTTTATTCATATGAGTGTTGTTAAAAATTCTCGTTATTTCAATTTGGCAAATTATTTTTATTATTAATATTGTAATAGAATTATAATTTTTTGTAGTAACTATAGAAACTAAAATCCACGGAAATTGATTTAGAATTAAATAAAGTAATATATTTTTCAATACAGACTTTTTTATATATATTATGTACAGTCGACTCTAAATAATTCTAAGTTGACGGAACCTGTTGAAAAACTTCGAATTACCAAGAGTTTGAATTGTTAAGTAATTTGAAATAAGGAGAGAAAAAAAAAAAATGGAATTACTGAGAGTTAAGAAAAAAATTTTGTTTCTTTATTATTGTACATAATTATTAATTATTTTAAAAAATTAGGTGATACATATTACATGTTATATATTATTTTTAAATTGTATATTAAACAATATAATAATCAGACTATGTAAATTAATTATATATAGACGATTGTATAGTAAATTATCAACAAAAAGATCAAAAAATACAGATAAAATACATTTGGTGAATTATAACTTCGAATTGCCGAGGGTTGAACAGATGATATTTCGAATTATCACGTTAATTACCAACATTTAATTTGAAACTACCAAGTGAACTTAAATGCATTGTTTTAATCGAATTACCACATGATTTTCAAGGGACCAAGCATTTACTTCGAATTATCGAGAGTCGACTGTATATATAATATGACGTAAGCAAATGATCTAGAGCTGGTGTCATAGGATTATTATACCTCCTAAATATTTTACCCCCCCCCCCGTAAAAATATCCTTGGATATTTTTACCAAGGGTAAAATTAACCTAGGATATTTATACCCCCCCTGGAAAAATTTTGTGGGAATAAAAATAACCTAAGAAAATTGTACCGCCGGTAAAAATACACTAGGCTATTTTTACACCCCCCCCCCGGTAAAATTTTTCGATAAAAGGGGTGAAAATAACCTAGGATATTTTTATCGGGTGTACAATTTTCCTAGGTTATTTTTACCCCCCAAAATTTTTACCGGGGAAAGGGGGTGATAAAAATCGCCTGTTACACTGGCAAACAGCCGTTTACCAGCAAATGGACAAGTTTCAATCAATATTGTTCATTTTCCTAATAATTTAGGCGAATGGCTATTTGCCTGGAATCGTTAGACAAATGGAGTTGTGTAGAATGGGCATCACCCTTTTTCGGCCAAAATGTACTTTTCCCTTTTAGGCCATTCACCTTTTCGACTAAAATATACTTTCCCTTTTTAACCAATAAATTTTTGGTTTAAGTTGTACTATCCAATATTTTAGAAACCACTGTTAATAGTTATTTAGCTATTTTGGCGTCGCCGTTTCGGTGATAATTGACTTTTTGTGCAATGTGGGGACATTTCAGTAATGAAAAGCCAAATTATAGATTTTATTATAAGTATTATATGAAGTACAAATAATTGTTTGTTCATTTGCCTAAATCATTAAAAAAAATGGATAATATTGATTGAAATTTGTCCATTCGTCTAGAAAAATGTACAATTGCCTGATTTTGCTATTTGCCTACAACATAAATATATATCATATAATTGAAAGTCATGTGCCTGTATTTTACATTAATATGTACCTAATTGTTTACTTGTAATTGTCTTAAAATCTCAATAAATTCATATTAAAGACTTGGATTTGGTGATGAAAATGATTTATTAAATTTGAATGAAAGAACTTACATACATTTCTAGTCCTTAAACTACAAATTTTATACGATACCTACCAAGGCCGCAAATGAGAAAAAATTTCAGGAGGGGGGTCCAAAAGAAAAACTATATTTTTTGGTAATTAAATTATAAATTTTTATCAGGCTACTGCCATTTCATTTCAGGGAGGGTCTAGACCAGTGGACCAACTGCTACTCTGTCTGACGCTAAATCCACAACTGAATAGATTATATTTTGTAGCGATTTGAGTTTCTAACACAGCAGACAGTGTGCTCGATAATAAATATCGATTTCTACTGTATGGAGAATGTTCTAGTACATAATTATTATGAAAAAACCTTTTTTTTTTTTTTAATAATGTATACATTAAACAATAATAATAATAATAATAATAATAAATAAGCCAAAATGAATATGAAAATAAATTTAATATATTTTTTTTAGTTGACCAATACATTTAAAAACTATAGAAAATTAAGTAAAATAAAAAAAAATCTGATAAATGCAGATTTAAATAAATAAAATTTATGTAGTAACTTTAATAATGATTTTTATGTTCTAGAAAAATACTCAAATACTCTTCAGAATTTTATTACCAGTCTAATTAAGAATTTGTACTTACCGTCATTAACTGTACTTGCAACGTCTACTTTTGGTAGTTCATCACAAAAGGGTAGTGCTTCTGTTAGATATGGATAACATATCACTATCATGAACCAATGATTACTACAACAAACAAAAAAGTAATATATAAAAAAATATGAAAATGAGAAAAATTTTAATTGAATTCTTACTCTTCGCAGATTGGTAAAAAAATAAAATCTTTTTCAAATATATTGACTCCTTTAGTCCATCTTTTAACGCGGGCGTGTCTATTTTTTGCATTTGTCACGGGTTTGCGTACCAATGATTTATAAAAAAATGCGCTAAATATGTAAGAACGATTTTTATCACTAGTTGACAATTTATGTTGATGCCAAAGACTGCAACACAAAAATTTTTAATTAATATAATTAAATATCTATTGTATATATCAAAAAAAAAAAAAAAAAAGTAAATCAAATACACTTACGTCATATAAAATTCAATTATAGCTTCATTGAGAAACTTATGACCAGCTAGCTTTTTATAATCCAACATTTTCAAAAATAATCTTTTGTCCCCGATTTCTCCAAAAAATATACTAAATAGACAAATAATACAAATTAAAATAAATAAAAAATCAGACTATACAAATTGAAATGCAAATCAAAATATAATTTTTGAACTTACTCAGTTTCTTCATTAATTATCATACTCGGTCTTAATGACGCTGTCTAATATTTGAAAAAAAAATAAAAAGATTCAAACATAAAAAAAAATATTAAGTAAAAAATTGTTTAAGTTATTCAAATACAATATTTTTATTAATAAATGTTGCCTTATATTACATGTACTACCTATTAAATGTTGACAATCAGTTCTAAATTAATGAATTCAATGAACAAGGGAACTTATCCACCTCTTAATTAAATAGCATTATTTCAGACTCTAAGTGGAGCAAAGAAGCTTATGATTTTGCAATGATGTTAATTTTTTTTTTTTCACTTTCTGGAAAACTTTTTCGTATATAAATACTTGTTCAAAAGTTTCGACCAGTATTTCTATAGATTTTAAATCAAACTTGGATGGTACTTCAACGAGATAATTTTTCAAATTTCACATTACTTTTTCCAAAAAAAGAGAAAAATTTGTCGAAAATTGGCAAAAAATGGTAAAATATGTTTTCATAAAAATATGTTCTAATATTTTATGAATTTTTATAAAATTAATAATTGTTTTTTAACTTAACGTGAAAAAATATATTGTAGATAGAAACTTGAAATTTTTACCAACCACTAAAATTAATTCCGAAAACAATTAAAAAAATTTTCAAAATGATTTGATCAATTTTAAGTCAAGAATAGCATTATGAAAATATTGGAAATTTTTAATTTTTGTAAGTTTTGTTTCATTGAAATTTGTAGTTACTGATATAAAGACTTGAAAATTTAATTATGAACTCGCTCACAGATATTTCTAACTGACTTAAAAAATTTTCGAAAATCATAAATCAACTTCTTTCTTTCAAATTGTTTGAATTTAGCATTTCGATGGGATTCTTTAGTTTAACTTAAAATATACATTTTAACTTAGGTATATAAAAGAAAATTGGTTCAACCAATCTTTATGAAACTTGATACGTAGGTGGATAATTTTATTGCGAATATTCTGATGCAATAATATATTTTAAGGAAAAAAAAACATTTTAAAAGGGTTTGATTGAAAATAATTGAAGAAAGTATGGACAAATATTATGGTACATTGATAATTTATCAGCGCTGAAAAAGGTTAGTAATATTTTTTCGCCATCATTTCTATTTTAGAACCTAAGTGGAGCGAAGACAATTATAAATTTATAA